>DWKA01001858.1:0-11572 GCA_018249155.1 Panoquina ocola ocola | reverse complement strand
TGGCGGCCATGGGATGGGATCTTAGACTAGACCATTTTACGAAAAACTGTCAAAGAGCAGTATTCCTAATTTGAATTACAGGTGAATCATCCTTATATGATCATATTATGATTAGTGAAAAGCTTCCATTTTAGACCCGCAGTTCAACACCACCTCATTCTATGGGGTTTAAGATAAATAAAAGTTCCATCCTACATTTACAAGGTTACTTTTTTAATTATTATTTTCGTATTTCTCTGAGTTTCGTGTATAAAATTGGTTTTAAAATAATTTTACATTTATTTCCTATTATTTGAGAAATAAATAACTTAATTCAATAGAAAATGTCTCTTTCATTCAAAATTATTTATATTTTACGCTACAGCTTTTGTTGTGTTCTAATATACCGGTTGATGAGATGGTAGTATGTAATAGCCTGATAGAAATAGCTAATTAGTCCTCCAGGACATCCCTGACACTAGGGGCGTAGCCGATGAGTTAGCAAATCAAATGGAAAACACTACGCGTTCGTTATCTGACTTTAACTTAACTACTACATCTTGTAAAATATTGGGAGTACAAATGATGCATTTGGTTTTATTTTAGAGATGAATAAAAAAAGTCGGACTCAACTCTGGACTGGTTGGTCATGAGCCAAGTGACCTTTAAAAGGAAAAACTTGGCGCCAATGCCTCGCATTTCATTGGCAATATACGCCAAGTGTAGGGGAAATTATCATAGAGTCAAGGATTATTAGAGTTCTTTACACTTAATACAGTATAGATTTTTTATTTCAGCAACGCAAACAGCAGTTGATAAAGTCGTATAATGCTAAAACTACCAAAAGGTCTTAAAAAGAAGAAAAAAGGAAAAAAGTCTAAACGTAAAGAAGAAGAACTATTTACCGAAGAAGAGCTAGAAAAATACAGAAGGGAACATCAACAGCAACAATCAGAAAACGGTGAAGGTGCCTCTAAGGAAAATGAAGAATGGTCTAAGTTCAAGGATTTGACAACGGGAGTTGATTCTGTGCTCAAAAAAACTCAAGGTGACTTAGATCGGATTAAATCAACTTCGTTTTTCCAACGTATTCCTGCTGGTCCCAAGGAAGTTGAAAAAGTAGAGAAACCGAAACCACAAAAGCCGGTTGTTGAAATCACAGAAGCAGATTTCAAACATTTACCGCAGGCCGCTTCAGCCGAAGCCGACGACGACCGCAGTGAATACGGGGTGACCGACGACGAGTCCGAGGAAGACGAACAAGACGACATCTTTGATACCTCTTACGTCGATGCTGTTGAACGTGGCGAAGTAAAACTTGCGTACGTTCCTGACTCGCCTGAGGAATTTCAGGACGATGATATTTTTGACACATCCCATGTAGATGCTTTGATTAAAGGTCAGGAAGGTAAAAGTTCCAAAGGTAAAAAAGCATTAGATATTGGAGTAGCAGTCGAAGTTCTTACGGGAAGAATAGATAATGTGACTGTAACTACAAAAAGATCAAAAAGAGTGATACCGGGTGATTTACTACTTGAAAGCGTAGAAACAGAAGCACCAGTAATTGGTAAAGTAACCGTACCTGAACCTGCGGAGAAAAGTATCTTGGATGCGGATGAGGATATACCTATAACTAGTCCTATAGATCTGAGTGTATCTTTACATACTACCTTACTACAACAAACGAAAAAAACCGAAGAAGAGAATTTGACTGTTGTCTCAAATCCGGAAGATATAGTAAAAGAAGAAGAAGAAGTAGATGAATTTACCTTACTAGCTGCAGAATCCTTGGAAACCAAAACAGAAGTTGTTAAATTAGAAGAAAGTGAAATCAAAGTAGAACCAGTGATACAAGAATCTTGGTCAGCATTTGAAGCGGATAAAAATGAAACTGTTTTTGCAGAAGGTATCGCTGAAGATCAGTTTGATGTTATAGATCCTTATATTGATCAAGACGATCCATTTGACACCAGCTTTGCAGACGCAGTTGTTCCTTCTACAAACACAAACAAGATTAAACAAGAAGCTGTTATCCTAGAAGATGATGATGATTTTGATCCTCGTGCAGATGAAGTTCAAATAAAATTAAATAACCGAAGAAAATCATCTGTTAGAATACATCTAACTGATCCTTCTGGTGTAAGAGAATCTATTACATCGGATGATATTGTTGAACGAGATGAAAATCATACGTCACGTGACTTACTTGGAGGAAGTACTACTGATTTAACACAACTAGGTGATTCTCCATTGGATCCTCTTGAAATAAATAGTGGTGAAATTGATCCATTCGATACGACTATAGTGGATAAGATCGTAGCTCCGGGAAAGGTTGAGTTAAAACTATTAGAGCAAGAACTGATTGAGACAACACCGACGCCGGTTTCTCTTTATAGGGTCCCCAGTGATCCCGACTTCGACCCACGCGCTGACGAACCAAAAAAAACAGAAAGACGGCCATCTCGACCTGAAAATCTAACAGTTAGTAAAAGTGTAGTTTTCAATATCAATGGTACTGAAAACTCTGAGTTAGATATTAAAACAAAACCTACTAAGCCATTGACACCGTATTATACTCGTGAAGTCTCGATTACTGAAGATATCAACGAAGAAGGTGAAGCTTTAGACAAAGTACCAGAAACAATAACCAGAACTCGTTCTGACGAAGATTTAACCACTAATACTTTATTTCATACTAAAAGGAGACATTCAGAGTATCCACAGTCGGATCACATTAAAGTTAATCTAAGGGCCTGTGATCTTCTGCATGGCGAAGACAATGACATACCTGTAAAAGTTTTAACACCCTCAGGTCCTTTACCTGCCCAAGAAAGCTTGGAAGCCTTAGAAACTGATCCATTTGATACTTCATTTGCGACAAATATCGAACCTAGTAAAACTGAGTTGAAATTGTTGGCAAAAGAGTTTTCTTGTGAAGAGACAAAAGAACATCAACAACCGGACGGAAATCCAGACTTTCTAGAGCCTTCAGACGATATTTTTCAAGTTAAAGCTCTTACTCCGGAGCCTTCTGAAGCTAATCGAATTCCAGAAGAAGATTTCGATCCCTTTGACACTTCTTTCGCTGGAGACCTTAACCCAGGTCGAACTGAACTCAAGTTGTTAGAGTCAGAGTTTTTGAACTAAGAACAGGAAACAAACTCATCATGGCGTTCAATCCTTTCCTTAGTATGAATGAACCTGCAGCACCGGTTACAACAGAGGTTCTCAATCCTTTTATGATGTCAGATACTGAGCCTAGTGAAGCTTTTACAGGTGATAATCCCTTTGCTGCAAGTAATCCTTTCTCTGACTTTGGGGGAGGGTATGAACCACCAGCTGGAGATACCGTCCCAGTTGATATTTTTGGAACAGCGGACACTCCAGGTATGGGTGCAAAACAATTTGAAGAAACTCCATCATTAAATGTATTTGATACTCAAATACCAGAAAATGACAAACTTGCAAAACCAACTGATCTCGAACTGGTCTCAACATTAGTTGATTCTGATTTCATGCAAGAGGAAGAAGCCCATGAAGCTCAAGTACCGGCTCGTCCGTTACCACCAGAAACTCAAAATTTGATTTTAAGTGTTACGGGTCAAATGGAATTTACTAGTTCTCATTTACTTGATCGTATTCCACCTACCCGCACTCCGAGTCCGGTATCCGTGAGAGATATACATTCACCAAGTCCTACACCGGAACCTGACTTATTCGAAGAGCCAGCAGCGGTCGAAAAGATTGATGTAAACAAAGAAAAGGCAGCACCAGTGCGACCACCACCTGCACGACCACCGCGACCTGCTCCACCACAAGCTCCACCGCCGCGGCCGCAGGCTTTGCCACAAGTTAAACCACAAGCACCGGTAGATGATATTAATCTGTTTGATGCACCTGCTCCAGTGGTGGTAAAACCAACCAAGGAAGCAATTTTAAGTCTATACTCTGCTCCTAAACAGGAAGAAAAACCAATAGATTTTCTAAGTGATGATATTTTAGAAGATATACCAACCGACACTGATATGCAACCTTCTAATGTTATGAATTCAGTATCAACTTCAGTAGCCAATGAATCAACGGTATTCAATGAATCACTTTTTACCGAGGCACCAGCCGCAGCACCAATTTCTGTGAATGAAACTAGCACAATGAATAATATTTTTTCAAATGCAATGGACTCTGTACAGGACTCAAGTGCTCCAATGGACTGTTCAGAACCTCCAACGGAAGCACCCGCAGTGGCATCAACGGTAGCTTCACCGTTTGCTGAAGAAACAGATGACAACTTCCAAACCACTCAGACAGTTGAAAGTGAGAAGAATCCGTTTGAAACCGCTGATATAGATGACAATGTTCCTATGCTTGACAACCAAAATATATTTGGCGTAACATCCGATGATACATTCATGTCGACTGAGATGGATTCTCAGGTTAATCCTCAGAATGATACCACAGTTCTTAATCAAGAGGTATCTCAAATGGAAACTTTTACCACAGCGCCTACAGAATCCTTAGAACCAACCCAGGTCAATAATATATTCGATTCCAACCCAATCGACGTTTCTGGAGTTCAAGCAACAAATTTGGATTGGGATACTGGCGATACAATGGCCCAGGACGCATTTCCAGAGTCCCAAGATGCTTTTGATGCCTTTTCCGCAAAGTTTGATTCTGCTCCGGTTAACCACATGGCCGCAGGTAAGATTAAGACTGAGAAATTTATGTATAATGCAACATTTATTCCGGTATTAACAACCCACTTTCTATTATTGTAGACGCATGGGGCGATGATGCAGCTTCTGATATAGGTCCAGGAGGTTTTGAAGCAGAAGCATTTGATCCGTTTTTGAGCATGGGAGCACCGCCCCCGCCCGCCGCCACGCCGCGACTGGACCATCAAGGGTCTCGAGACTCCACTGACGACACTTTCTCAGTGTGCATCAGGTACATATTGAAATAGCCTGAATTGATTTGTCCAAGTTTCATTAACTGACAATCTTAACTTACTTCTTTTTGTGTTTTTAGGCCTAAAGATTATGATTCTGGTGTACAAGACTCAGCCGTTCCCGTTTTGGCTCCACCACCACGTCCACAAGCATTACCGGAGTCCCCTCGGGTCAATCCCTTTGATAAAAGCGGTTTCGATCAGATGCCAACAAGAGACGAACCTGAGCAAGGTATGACCACAACTGTGTCATTGTTGAGAACGGCAATATTAATAAGACTTCATTCACGTCTGCGACTTGATTACGATTATATTATTATTTATCTGTCGCATATCGGACACAGTTCCCGGGATCCATTGAATTATTTGTCTATATTATCATTGTAATTTCCAAGAGAATCTCAAATCTTAAGAACTGTCTATTAATTTGATACACCAGAAGACCCCCGGCGGCGAACGGGCAGCGGGGGGGAGACGCCCCCCACGCCGCTGTTCGATGAGGACGTGTCTGTCCCGCTGGAAGATTTTCCTCGCACCAAGTACACCGGTCCCGGGTGGGAAATGCATTTGCGGCAACCTAATAAAAAGAAAATTACTGGGCAGAGGTAAACAACGAGGTTTTGACTTAAAAAAATAACATTAGTAATAAAGTAATGAAATAACGAAATAATTAATTATTTTGAAATTGAAAACATAGACTTTATTACGATTTCACTTTACAGAATCGATATTACATTAACCCCCTTATTCCCAAAATCCCCTTATTCACAAACAAAACTTTGCGGTTGGACTCCAAAATAGAAAGAGAGGATTTCTGAACAAGACTAGAGACAAAGCCAGAAATAAGAACAACCGATCCTTTCTTTCTGTTTGACCATGAAACCTCATAGCATTATTTGTGTATTGAGGGATAAGACCGATGGTATGTTCGCTCAGGTTCTGGAAGAAGATCTTCGTTCGGCTGACGTACCAGGGCGACAACCCGGTGGTGCAGCTGCTGAACACGGCCACGGACAAGGAGCCGTTCCAGGAGCTACCGCTGCAGGCGTGCTACTCCGTGTCCGAGGTGGCCGCGCAGCAGTTCGACCAGTTCGGCAAGATCTTCACCGTTAAGCTGCAGTACGTCTTCTACAAGGAACGCCCCGGGGTGCGGTATGTATACACTGTATAAATGAAAGATTTCCTAGTCATGACTCATATCAACTATCGAGATAATAATTTACTCAAGGACCGTTCAAATATACCCAATTTATATTCAGGCCAGGCCAGGTGACGAAGGCGGAGCGCATCACCAACAAGCTGTCTCAGTTCGCCGCTTACGCCATCCAGGGAGACTACCAGGGGGTCAAGGAGTTCGGCAGCGACCTGCGGAAGCTGGGGCTTCCTGTTGAACATGCACCACAAGTAACCATCTTCTATTCCATTACACCAACAGAATCCGAACGCGCAATAGATTTAGCGATCTCTTTAAAGTGATCAACACTAAAAAATAAATTTTGTGTTTGGAGTAGTATCAGGGCCGCCTTTGGCGACAG
This sequence comes from Panoquina ocola ocola, assembly GCA_018249155.1. Classification (NCBI taxonomy): domain Eukaryota; kingdom Metazoa; phylum Arthropoda; class Insecta; order Lepidoptera; family Hesperiidae; genus Panoquina; species Panoquina ocola. The sequence continues at coordinate 5,110 of DWKA01001858.1, read as the reverse complement.
CTGCTAGTAGGTAAATAATGCGTGTGGTGTGGCGGCAGGTGTCGCAGCTGTTCAAGGTGGGGTCGCTGACGTACGAGGACGTGAAGCAGTTCTCGTGCTGTGTGGAGGAGGCGCTGTTCCGGCTGTCGGCGCACCGCGACCGCGCGCTCACCTACAAGATGGAGGAGGTGAGCTTACTGAACTGAGCGTCTTCCAAATTATATCGCAAAATTATGGTTATACCCATCACTGTTCATCGTCGCTTACGTGTTTTAATCTGAGCGTAGTTACGTCAATACCATAATTAGAGGAAAAAACAAAAAAATCTATGACTCAGGGTTACCGGGGTTAGGCACGAGTTATTGTTTGAGGAAGAGGACCGTTTATATGGAATCGGATCTCCATATGGTCGAGTGGAAGGCCTGACCCGGCTGTCGGTCCACAGGTGCAGGTGACGGCGGTGGACGAGCTATACGTGGAGCAAGACGCGGAGGGCTCCGTCACCAAGCAGATCGCGCGCGTGCGCATCTTCTTCCTCGGCTTCCTCAGCGGTGAGTGCTGGCCGAAGGCAAGTGATATGTAGAAGCAAAGTAGTTGGAATGGTTCCCATGTTATTCACTTATCGTTGTCGTTCTGTATCTACGTGAGTTCAATTAGTAACACTTTGCTAGAAACACAATTCTGTTATACCAATTTATTCTACGAGTAGTTACTTAGTCTAGTGTAACGGCATATATCGTTCGATGCTACACCGCGCAGGCATGCCGGACGTGGAGTTGGGGGTGAACGACCTGCGGCGGCAGGGGCGCGAGGTGGTGGGCCGCCACGACATCATCCCGGTGGCCACGGAGGAGTGGATCCGCGTCGAGGACCACGAGTTCCACGCCTGCGTGCAGCCCGAGGCCTTCGACGACTCGCAGATCATCAAGTATGATGATTTCGTATACCACTAGTATAACAATGAGGAGGGTGGGTTTGCTATATTGGGAATAGCTTCTAGTAATTGTGTTTCTACCGACGTGGTGGAGTGTAAGTGTATTTGTGGCGCAGGTTCAAGCCACCGGACGCGTGCTACATCGAGCTGATGCGGTTCCGCGTGCGGCCGCCGCGCAACCGCGAGCTGCCGCTGCAGCTGAAGGCCGTGTGGTGCGTGACGGGCAACAAGGTGGAGCTGCGCGCGGACGTGCTGGTGCCGGGCTTCGCGTCGCGCGCGCTTGGGCAGGTGCCGTGCGAGGACGTGGCGGCGCGCTTCCCCATCCCTGAGTGCTGGATCTACCTGTTCCGCGTCGAGAAGCACTTCCGCTACGGCTCCGTCAAGTCTGCGCACAGGTGCGCACTGATTTTATTCCCTTTTTTGTTTGTTTGTTTGAATTGAATAGGCTCCGAAACTATTGGATAGATTCTATTGAAATATTGCATGGAGATACTTTGAAGCCCAAGAATAATTATTTAAGGCAATTATCGATGCAGGTATTTTTTGATTAACACTATTTAATGTGCGCGGGTGTGTGACGCGTGGTGTGTGTGTGCAGGCGCACGGGCAAGATCAAGGGCATCGAGCGGTTCCTGGGCGCCGTGGACACGCTGCAGGAGTCGCTCATCGAGGTGACGTCGGGGCAGGCCAAGTACGAGCACCAGCACCGCGCCATCGTGTGGCGCATGCCGCGCCTGCCCAAGGAGGGACAAGGTCACTGCGCACTGCTACTTCACATTACATTAATACGTTAACTACAACATTATTATTATCATCCGGCCTGCTCGTCCCGCGCTCTGTGAAATACAAACAAAGTACAGCGCTAGAGTCGACGGTGGCGTTTCACGTGTTACTTGCTCAGTGTCATTACTGTAGTCAATCATTCAGTCATATTAATATTTAAGTAAATAAATTGATTCGAGCATTATTGTTAGTCTACAACAATGAGTGTATCACATAAATAATTATGTTAGACCAGCAAATAATTTGAAAATAGACTAACATCTATGCAGGGAAAATGCTGCGAAGTCTACTTCATAGCTCATTACACGCAAACACTTACATCTGCTGACCCCGGATACATAAACAATATTGACAAGAATGAAACATTGATTCATAGTACCACAGAGAAACTATTACTAGCGCAAAATAGTACTTATACTGTTGCTCAATGAAACAATAAGAGATGACGTATCGGTTGTGTTGCACAGGCGCGTACACGACGCACAACCTGGTGTGCCGCATGGCGCTGACGTCGTACGACCAGATCCCGGCGGAGCTGGCGCGCTGGGCCACGGTGGAGTTCACCATGCCGGCCACGCAGGTGTCGCACACCACGGTGCGCTCCGTGTCGCTGCAGAACCACGACGCCGACCCGCCCGAGAAGTACGTGCGCTACCTCGCGCGCCACGAGTACATGTGAGTACGACACTTGATACCTTTTTTATTTATTTTTAGTGGCGAAAAAGCTGATGGTAAGTGGTCCCCGTCGCCTGTGGAATCAGGTATCGTCAGGGGAGTCGCTAATGCAGCGCTGGTTATGAAGGGAGCTCTTTGCACATTTTTGTTGAACATCCCCATGTTTGAAGCGCTCCGGGAAAACCGCGGAAGCAACACTCCCTACTTATTACTTGAAGTTGGAATGGAGCAGGACCTGACTGCCCGATTCATGATTAAAATCATGAACTCAACTAGTCAACAAACTTGTTGAGACACTGTTGTCATCTTGTTCTTACCTGTGGCACAGCGTGGGCATCGAGCGCACGTCGGGGCAGGCGGCGCCGGCCTACTCGCTGGCGGCGGCGGCGGAGCGCCCGGCCGCGCCCCCCGCGCCCCCCGCGCCCGCCGCGCCGCGCCCGCCCTCCTCCGACTCCGACTCCGACTAGATCAGTCCTTCCCCACATGCAACCCGGTTGACCACGTAGAGAGTTTGCCTGGAGATGCGGACACCACGGGTTCCTTATTATTTTCTCCAAGCTTAAGCTGATCGGAACGGCGTGACATGAGCGGCGGATGTCGAGTGGCGATCGTCCTCCATTTATCCTTCGGAGTGACGTAGTTTAGGGTTTAAACATGAAAGAATTAAATATGTGTATGTAGGAGAGGACAGTAAGGAATAGAGCGTGCAGTGCTCCACGTCACTGCGCCAGGTGTCAGTGAGTTGCAGCAAAATTTGCTGCGCTACTGCCGGGAGCGGCCCGGCGGTCACCGGAAAAAATATAATAAGCTTATTAGTGATACATAAAACAAGTGTTATTCTTATACCATATTCTATACTCGTACGTGTCTCTGGAACATAGTCGGTAAGGACGTTAATAAGAAGCGGGTTTCCCGTCGACGGTATTATGGTGTCGACGTGTGGAGTGTAATCATGAAGATAGTATTAATACTCGTATTGTATCTATACATATTATATCGTTATCGTGTAGCCAGCTGTAGCGGCCGCGCGCCGCGTAGCACCTGTAAATATCGACGTAGGCCGTAGCCGTAGCTCGTAGCTCGTAGACCGTAGACCGTAGACGCATCAGAAAAGATTATAATGATTATTAATATTTTTGCTGCAAGTAGGTCGACCAGATCGTACAAACGATGTTGTTAAACGAGTACAATAATGTAAGTAGCGTGCACGTAGTAGCCCCCGGCGGACGTGCGCGGTGCGTTGTACATAGACAATACTACATTTAAAGACATATTATTATACATTATATTTATGTATAGTTAGCGCGGCGAGAGACGGAGCGCTGCCTCCTGCACCGGCCGCGGCACGTGGCAGTCGGTAGGTCCAGCCGCGTGACCCGCTGGTCTCAGGAGCAACATTCTAAGTCACAGATATTATTATTTTGTTAGATGCCGTTATGTTAATATCTTATTGAAAGGTATCGCCTCTTCAAATTAGCGATACGGGGGTGCAGGCTCGAGGTTTATTTCGATGAGCTTCCCTCAGCGCGAGGGCAGGGGGAGGCGGGGGCAGCGCAGCGGCGGAGCATCGAGAGCCCTCCAGACCTCTCGCAAACACCAATACAGATTGACCCGCAGCACCGATATAGAATAGAAATATAAAAGCCAGCGCATCCGATATGATCTGCACCGCAGTCATCGACGTCGTGTAGAGGTGCAGCGCGCGTGTCGTCAGCAATGTGCGCCGCACGCCGCCGGCCGGCACAGGCTCGCCCGCGCCGCGCCGAGAGCCGTTTGCAAAGTTTTTGCTGCTACCTTTTGTGACGATGTTATATAATAAAATAAATGTACCGCGGTCCCGCGTGTGGCCGCGGACCTATACTCTATCTATACTTAATATGAATGTAATCTATCGATTGTAAGTCGTTTATTGTTCGAGATCTCAACCTTCCTTTGTAAACGATGTTATCTCTAGAAGCATCGTGTAGTGTTACGCGACAGCTGAGCATCATATTACCTGATATACGCAGAAGTGTTAGTTGTATAAAGCTATATTGTAATACATTGAAGTTATATCGATTGTTGTCCCCCGCGCGCCGGCGAGCAGCATTTAATCGGATTACTGCCGCCGGCCGCCGCCGCCCTACGTTTTGTTGTTAATAAAGTTACTGCAAATGTATCATGTCGTTTCATTTATTAAAACCCACACCTATTTCACTTACCTATTTACCAAATAAAAGTAGTAAAATCTTTTTGAAACAAAAGTTATGCAGTCCAATCGATTGTATCGCAGTTTAAAGTCATTATGTGCATAAAATCATATGAAGTCGTTAGCAAATGATTTTGCATAATTTCTGTAAATTAATAATTTAAAAAAATAGTCGGCTACAGCCTGCGATCAACAATACCAAGGACTATCAGATAGCAGTCATATATTTCATAACAGATTATTGATAGATATTTTTAATGTTAATCAATTTATTATGAGCAATCGAAAAATGTGATTTCGATAGGTACTTTATCTTGATTTTACTGAAGATAGGAAAAGGCAATCTCTATTTTTATGTTACAGATATTTAATATAAAATATCGTTTCCCGTACCTCCATAATTTTGTATACGGTTTCGTTTAGTCTGTTGCGCTAGTTAAGTGAATCTGTGCCCGTCTGCCTACAGATATCTACACCTATAGTTCGCGCGCGAGTTCATTGCCGAGATTCCTGACGTCACACGTCACCCCGCCGTCTTTAATATAGTGTCA
>DWKA01001857.1:0-11574 GCA_018249155.1 Panoquina ocola ocola | reverse complement strand
TACAAATCGGTTCAGCCGTTTAGGAGGAGTACGGTAACTAACACTGTGACACGGAAATTTTATATATTAGATAACAATATATTATAACGTGATATTTTAAATAAGTAATTTCCTGATATTGAATTTGACGCTTACCTACAAACATATATGCATTCAGATTTCCATTTTAGGTTCGTTTTTAATTGAACGAATTCCTGACGAGGAGCTAGAGAGCTATTACCGCGGGCGACGAGCCGCCCGCTCCAGGCTTGCGATCTGTCATCGACACTTAATTGCTTTTCAATGTACACACACCATAACACCCGTACGTTTAAATTACACATTCCCACGTCTGTTTAAACCATGTTTAAACACGTTCAAATTATATTTGATATGATCTGAGCGTCCTCAGGCGTCCTGTTTCTCATCCAACGAGTTCGTTATGTTATGACGCATGGATCTGCGTTATTAAAATTGATTTGACGTTTTTATTTGCTTTGATTTACACATGCAATGTTCCACGCGAGATTTACGCGCACGCAGTGAATATTTTAACCATGCATTTTGTGGAGAAGCCGAGGAGGCGAAATATGTAGCGACGTAGAGTTAAGAGCTTGTATACACGATAAAGTGATGTTATAATGCGATAATGAACGAGTTTTCTATAAATTCGATGACTGATCTTGCAATTATTACACAACTACATATATTTACACTTTTAATCACGTTATTTACTTGTTATCTATTTTTGTAAATAACGCTAAATGACGATATAGCAATGTTAGGTATTCATCTATTTTTAGTTAACATCTAATAGAGTAAAGGTGTCATCGTAATCTAAGTGGTTATAACTCTTATAGAATTTCTGAACAACTAGGAACGCAATCAATATTTTATTATGTTGTTTTGTTAACCTAGAAGGCGTCCAACCAACGTTGTAAACAAATAAATCTTTTTCAGAGTCAGTTATTACAGCGATAGAACTTTCCTTGAGTTGCTGAAAATGAGAAGGAAAACACGTTTAACGTGTTATTATCACTTCGTTATTTATCACTTCAGGCAAGTCAACGAACGGTACTTAAGTATTCAAGGACGCTGTGGGCTGTAACTACGTCAGACTGCAATTATGCAGAGCCACGCAGCATTGCCGCGGCCATCCGCTATAGAACAGGGCCTATTGCGATACTTTATCACGACAACCACATAGAGATTTGTACCTACCAAATAACGGTCAAACAAAATTGTTATCTTTTGCAGTCATAAGTAAGGAACTTGGCAATATGTAGAAAGATACATTAGATGCGCAGAAGTCGTTATGCTCTGCTTTTTGTTCTGCGCATTTGTCTCTTTCAGGAAAGGCGAACCGCGCGAACATCCGAAAGCTTTTCGGTCCGCTATGAATCACCCTGTATATACAATACATATTGAGATTGAGCTAAATAGGTTTTACTGCTTTAGACAGCCCTCGTATTTGTTTTAATTTTGCATCTATTAATAAAAATCATTATATAAAATTATAAATGAAGCGCACAGTAATGTCGATCCACTTTGAATGACGAAGGAACGCCCACATTGTGCCAATGAACTGCTTAGAGCCTTATACGAGTCTCGTACGTCACGCATATCCCGCAATAATTAATACACCTACGCATATTACGCAATACGTAAATCGAATTAACTTGGAGAATTGAATAAAATAGCTGAACTTAGAACAGTCCCGACGAATTAGCTACAATTAACTGCAATATACTTTAAAATATGTCGTACTTATAGTCATCAGACCGGAACGTGGTAAGAGTCTGAAAGAGACAGTTAGATCCGCAAAACAAAAGCCGAGCAAAATGCGCGTCTTCTGTGTCTCTTTCGGAATCTAGCCACGTTCCGCGTCCATGACTATATTGGTTTAAAACTGCATGTTGTAGGTACTATCGCACTGCTAGGTATAGGCTATTGATTAATTTTCCACATTACACGAACACGTTACCCATAGCAACGGCGTCTTTGTCGATCAAATGACGTTGGCAGTAAACAAATACAGTGAATTATCTCTTAACTACTTTGGTCCCGCGAGCACCCCAACCTTGTTTTTACTTTGAAACTCCATAAGGAAAACAAATTATATTGATTTCATTGAGTTAAGTGCCATAATTTAAATGTTCATGCTTTTAGCTCCAGATTTACAGGTATTTTGTCTATTAGTTGGATAACCGTTAATAACGGTACTTTAGTGTTATGAAGTATATAGAAGATCGTGATGAACGAGCTTCTCACAAAGTTTAATAAACGACTTTAAAAAAACTGCTATCTTTAAATATAACTTATTGTATTTTTGTTTTAAAAACCTACTTACCGCGTATTGTTTACTTCTGAAATTGTTTTATAGGAGGATTAATTCAAGATGTTTAATTTTAAGTCCTGTCATACATATATATAAAATATGCTATTCGACTATCAAGCCGACTCGGTCATTTGATTCGTACATTCAGGCTCCCAACTCACGCACTTTCGACCACATTGTACATGGTGGTCAAAGCATTTTTGACCACATTGTACATGGTCGTTAAATCCTAAGTGGAACAAAATCACGTCCTTGCCCAAATAGCCCGGTCTTATCTGTGAAGATTCTTAGATCTTTATCTTGCATCAAAAACTTACAGTTTATCTATAAAATTATATCTTCTCCACGGAGAACCGTTGACCATGAACTGTTAAGAACCCTCACAATGACCGCTCATGACCCTTAAATCTTGTATCCAAGTATTCTATTTATACCTGACCTTTGAAACTACTCATGGATAGAATATGTAAGCACTTTATTCGAAACGTTCTAAGCTCGATAAATTGTGTCGATCCTACTTACTCGTATCAGGGGAGACTCATGCCTTATTACAATATTATTATTAAGTATATTTTAATGCATTATACCAGAGTTTTTTCTAGAAAAAACTACTTCTGCGCATCTGTCTCTTTCAAACTCTTGCCATGTTATGTGTTTCGTTGAGTAAAATAGTACATTAATGATTATCTTATGTTAATAATATTGACGTTTACTGTTATTGCTGGCCGATATAATCGTAGTAAGGATAGGCTAAGTACTTAGGTATTTATTGATACGGTCTAATAGCAAATACCAGAGACGGTTTATGTTTGTGTTCCTGAGTAAACAGATAGATAGGTTACAGCGTTAACTGGCATTCCGTCGTCACGGTCTTTCTGTGAACATGAATTTAGACGACTTCTGTAGACCACACGATTCGGAAGAATCTATGGAATGAATTAAGTACTTGTCAATGCTAAGATCATTGCGTAAAGAACGTATTGATAACCATTCAGAAAATGCACAAGTAAAGATGTTTTCAGATCACCTTTAAGATTTAAGCTGTCTTGTTCATCTTTAATGATACAAAAGTTGCTTCATGTGGATTATTAAATGCAATTTTAACATTATAGGTTGGTAGGTACATAGCTAAAGTAATAAAACCAAACATAATTATATTGCTGGAGCCCTTTTTGTATATTATAATTATAGTCGACTTCTTATTGGGGTAACGTCCCTTAAAAAACTATTATACCTACCTCAATAGGTCACAATGAGCATTCAAAACAAAACCGCATGAAGCTCTATCCTATTGAAACGAGACAATTAACCTAATGGAACAGTAAGTGCCTAAAAGAAAAGTTGCAAGTTCAACAAACGTTAGGAATAGGTTGAATCTTGTTTTCTCTCCCGAAAGACAATCTTCAGTAATAACATTTACATTTAGGTTAATCGTAACAGAGTGTTCCGACCGTTCCAGCACATTTTTGTGCCGAGACATGAATACACGATTAGATTATAGAGTCTCGACCTACTAATTTGCTGTCGTGAACTCTGGGTACAGATAAAACATGCGATTTCGGTTTTCGTACCCAAACACGGCGTTGAAAAAAATGTATCCATAAGTCAAATTGGTGTAATTTGCTTGACGTCAGAAAAGAAAGCAATTTCTCTCGGAACGAAACCGTTTTTAATGTTGGCATCAGAAAGTTCGATTGAGGTCCCGTCTGCGTCATTAGGGAAACGTTGATGTATTGAATATAAAGAGAAACCTAGGTGTAGGTATGAAATAAGGAATACATGCTGATACTCTTACACGATGCGGAGAGAACTGTGTTACAACCTTTACTTATGACATGAACTAATCTTTAACACCACATATTTTTAAATTTACTTTTAACAAAATCTAAGCCTTGGCCACAAATGCACTCGTCCAATACACGACGAAGCTGTTTCGTTGATTTTATATTCACTCAAGTCGAGTCTTTCCATGAGTTGTAAACATTTCTTCTGCTACTCAAAACCCCCATGCTTTGAGTCCAATGGGTGCAATATTCAAATAACCTTCTGTCAAAACGTGGTAGATCGCTAGAAGCGCACAACTTCTTTCTGTCTTAAAAGAGACAGGAGTCTTCAGCTCAAAGCGCCATTAAAATCCTAAACGAATCTTCTCAGCTACCTAATAGTTTAATTTCCTACGAAAAAGATAAAAAAGGAGTTTCACTTTTAGCAGCCATGAAAGTGAATGCAAAAATGTTTAATGGTAAAACGAAACGAGTAAAAGTGGAAAAGCGTTGGAAAAGTCACCTCGTTACGCAGATTGCAGGTGCCAACAGCCCCTTGACTTCGGCACACATTGATAAAATTTCATTTAGCGTTCGTTTGCGCGTACATTTTGCTTTGAAACATCCATTTTATCTTTTTTACGTGCAAATGTAATTTTGTAGTGGATGCACTCATAATGTTATTTGCTATTGCGACTGAGCTAACTTCATGTTTTGCTTGTTATGCTATTCGTAAATATATAAATTAGGGACCAATGGCCAAGGCAACAAAATAAAGCTAGTTCCTCCTTTTGGGGGTGGATTCTGATTTCAGAGATTTTGTATATCATATAATTTATTATAAACTCGACGGTACTTACAAACTTGGTTCGAGTACCTTTTCTAAAACCGTAACTTTTTTTTAATCCTAAGTAAATTTGATTTAAACGCGTGACAATAATCAAAAGCAATCTAAAAAAATTTAAAAGGTCTTTTCCCCTTAACAGGTACCGCGACGTTGATTTATTTGATGTTAGCGACCTCTGTAGGTGAAGTTCACCACTGACTCGTAACTACCATCAGAAGGCATTATTTTATCATTACCAGCGTCTTTTTACCGCTATAAATTCATTAAACATTAAATCGTTAAATCCAATTGATTTATTGGAAAGGATCTTTTCCCCCATTTCTTTTCCCGCCAAGACAGATAATCCAATTAATTCCTGTCACTGTTTCATTATCCTTCCTAATAGCTTTTTCTTTTGTGATTCTGGTTTTAGGAAGTATCTTAAAAAAATGTGGGAGTAGATAATTTCCTCGTTCAAAAAGTTTTAAGAATTTATTAAGCTTTTCAACCACTGCAATAATCAATAGATTTGTTATGTTTCAGTTGATTTGTTATAAAACATCTGTCAGGTATATAACAACACACATAACCTGTTACTTGCACATTACGCGGATTCGCGTTACGGATTTGTTATTTCTATATTTTACGTCTATCGCGTTTTGGTACTACAATTAATATTAACTAAGTTTGAATTTGAAAGGTAGTCAAAGAAGCAGATGGACTCACTGATTTTAAAGGTAAATTGGTGGTAAATTGCTGCCTAAGATCATGTATTTGTGCCACTTTTATTCGCGTGACTGACGCGTGTTGGCCGATAAAGTCTATAATGTTTATTGATTAGGCGTGGATTCGGTCCTTAATATGGTTTTGTTAACAATCAAAAAACGGCCAAGTGTGAGTCGGAGTACGAACTTCTGTTTTATTTTAACTTTATTTAAGAATAACATATCTAGAAAGTGTGCTATCACATTTGTATTAGGTTTGTGGCTGGCATGCCAAATTGTGCCCACAATGTTATTGTACTGCATATATTAAACTAATTATTAACCAAAAATCCACTTCTTCATTGTGTCTAAATGTAATTACTTCCAGCAGACACGAAATAAGTAGTAGTTTTGTTAAACTTTCGTTCTTTTTTAGGTAAATATTGAGCCTATACAGGCTATTAAGTGGAGTAGTTCAGGTTTTATTTGTAGCTATACTGTGGTCTGTGCCCGCATTGCTGTGTTCCAATTTCCCGAATTATTGTTCAGCATCACAGACATTCCATTCAAGTCCGCATTCACATCTACCTGCCAGAGCTCACAGGGGATGATGTTAATATTTATTTTAGTAACGATTAGCTAAATATTGACGTTTGATTTTAAATATAATAAAATTAAAGGCTTTCGATTATAAATTTTAGGAATAGTCACGTGTTTGGTACATCTGCAACTATAGTTACATTAAACACTGTATGAAAGAATGTTGTATGGTCTGCCACGGCAAGTGTCTGACATGCTCAATATGTATGTCATATCTGTATAAACGGAACTTATAGGCAACAGCAAGCAACTTGGAAAAACAGAAAATAGATGCTCTGAAGTGTTTTTTTTTCGCATTTTTTCGCATCTAACTGTCTTATTCTACGTCTTTCCAAGTTGCTGCCCATGACTATAACTGTGTATACGAGCGTGTATCGAGCCTACGAAAGAACCACTTGTTATTTTTAATGTATAACCAATTCCAGAGGCAGAATGCGACGGCTGCAGCGAGGGCGACGAAGGGCGGAGCGTGGGCGAGCTGTTGCTGGCGCAGTACGCGCTGGCCACGGGCGGGCTGGCGCGCGACCACCGCCCGCTCGTCACCTTCCCCGACAACAACAACTTCCACGCGCTCTCCGCTTCTGAATACCGACGGCTGCTGCTGTATCTGACTTCTGTTCCTTCGTGAGTATTTCTGTTATTCCTTTCGATATTTCTTTTCTTCCATGACAAATAATCTTTCCGAAGTGGTGGTAGATTAAAAAAATTACGTATATAATTGTTTTTATACCTACATACTCGTATAATTATGATTAAATAATTTTTGATTTTGATTATTGAAGTTATACTTAATGAAAAAAAAAACAATTTTATTGAAAAAAATGATGTAGATAATAATTATACTAAAGTTGAAAAATAATTCGGGAGGTCCTCGGTAGCAGTCATCAATCTAACTAAGGAATTGATCAGACAAGAAAAGGCGTTGGGTGTAAAATGTAACATTTAAGATGCTGACATTAGATACAGGGACAAGATCAGTTAGGATAATTTACCATCGATATAGTTATCGATATAGTTTGTTTTTCATCTATTACAAACATAAGGCCCTGCAGTGCGTTACGCAATACAAGTAAATGAAGTAAATCCCTTGATTTCTCAATCGAATAGATTTACGCAGCGGCGCCATTTGATTACGAGACCTTACTTAAGTAATTGATTTCGAGCACGAATCGAGAATAGGTCAATGCATGAAATGGGGTCGCTAAACAGAAAGCCAATGAAACGATTTATTAGTGCATCCGTTCACTTAGTCAGCACCCCCTCTCCCCCCTTGAAAATGAATTCTAATTCTATTTTTCAAACTCTTACTTATTAACGTTGGATTATTTTAATTCCATCCCGTTTAATTTTCTGTTTTAATTATACTAAACTAATTTTACAGAGGCCTTGTTACATTCATTTATTTTCATTTTGATTGAAATTTTACCAAAATTTTCTAAGATTTTTTTTTACTCCATTACAATAAAAAAATTACATCTATTTTTTTACTAATACATCATTCATTAATTACATTTGATTGAAGGTTGGTAGAATAGGTTTTTTTTCACATAGTTTTCTCTTTGATACAAAATATAGGTCAACTGTATTATTAATGTTTTCTAATATATCTACTTTGACTGATGGCGATAGTATTGAGTCAACATCCGCCTTTTATCTGCCTTGTTCAGTTTTCAATACGTACCTTTATCTTTGCAATTTAACTGCTATCAGTTGAACTCGTTCAGCGAAGCGTTTTAATGAAAGCGCTCTTGAACAATAACCCGCTTATGGTTTCAATGATATCATAGCTATAAATGGGGCGTCACTATCATGTTAAAAAGTGGGTTAATTCCATGCTGTATATCAGTGTTAATTGTGACACAGATTTGTTTGAATCTCAGTTGTCAGTGACATGACTTCTACTAATTAATGGTCCACTCGGTGGGGTCTAGGGTACGGGTATCTCCTCGTAACTAAGGAGTCCTAGAGCATAATCCACCACGTTGCTCCAGTGCGGATTGGTGGTCATCCGCTATCTTTCATATTATCATAGTTCTCTTTCTTACAAACAAAGCAATGAAACAACGCCGCGACGTTCTGAAAAGACATACCTAAGCAAGAAAATATCTTTATTTATAGACTTACATAATGTAACGTGCTTAATTTTTAAACTATAATATCCACCGTTTATACCGTAAAATATACGTCTTTTTATTTCGTGCTACGTCTTTTCCTTTTAAGTCTCTTTACGTTACTAAGAACTAATAAGAGGTCTTACGGTCTTAGAGACTTAGAGAGTATTGTATGTGGTATAGTTGAAGAATACTTACGTCGATTTATAGTTGTACCTACTATTAGATTGTATCATCGATTATAAAGACTTCAATAAGCTAACTTTAGACAAATTCTTTCAATTAACACAAAATAATGTGATGGCTAAATTAACATTACGTATTTTACAAACTGCGTCCTTAAACCCTAAATGACCTCACGACTGATTCGAATTGCGCACGCGCAATATTGAGACCGGTTTTTATCGTAAACAATCAAGTAGGCACGCCGTATCGAAACAATCAGACACATTTCAACTAGAAGACAATAGGAATTCCTTGTAAATTGCTGTAAAAACATGTCTTATGCGGAGTTGTTCTTAATCGAATGAAGGCAAGCGCTATGTGGATAAGTGTAAGGCGTTAATACAACATAGCCATGATAAAACGCGTGCCTGCTTATCAGAGCGGAACAGAACTAAAATGATACATAATTACACTTGAACCACGGTGTATGCTCTCAATGGGTTACTTTAATGCCATTGCCTTTTTTACACTAACTTACTGTAAATATAAAGTTATTTGACGTAACTAATTTTAATTGTATTTTTTGTTTCAGGTTACTAGAAGCTGAGATGGGTTTTCATATAATAATAGACCGAAGAAAGGATAGGTGGAACTCGGTGAAGGCTGCGTTACTTAGGATATCTGTAAGTAAATCATAAAATTACGTACGTTGCTTATAGAAGTTGTTTTATTCAAATTTTTTGTACTTTGTAGATACATTTCGTACTGCGCATATAACTGTCTCTTTCAGACTCTTGCCAAGTTACTTGTCGATGACTAAAGTTTACTTCTTTTTCTTCATTCTCTGATCTCTTGTATCATCTTCTATCCAGGAGTTTTTCCCGGGCGTTATCCACGCGGTGTACGTGCTGCGGCCAGCGAGCTTCCTCCAGAAGGCCTTGTCGGAAGTGAGCAGCAAGCTGTTTAAGGAGGAGTTCAGGTAGATACAGAGTCTGCAGATATCTAAAATCTTAAGATTGAAGATCGCAAATGGCATCCAACGCCCGAAATGAATAATCGATCTAATCCTAAATCTTTAGATTGAAGATTTTTATAGATTTGGAAGTCATTTATTTTGTGATCTTAAATCTCGTCTCGGACGTTCGTCTACTCTCTCTGCAACTATAAGCTATACTAATAATATTATTAAGAGGAAGGATTTGTATGTTTGCAGCGTATTGGCTCAAACACTATGGACCGAATTAAAAAAACATCATTTGAATACTGATCAATACAGGTTATATTAATTGAAGGATTAAAAAATAAATATCCATCCGTTCGAAGCCAGGATGGGCCGCTAGTATAAACATTGTGTAGAGCACTGCGGGTCTAAAATGGAAGCTTTACACGAATCATAATATGATCCTATTATGAATCTAACGCGAAATGCGAATGATTCACTTGCAATTCATATTAGGAATACTACTCTTTGATAGTTTTGTATTTAAATTAGTAAAATGGTCTACATTATAGGAATTGCGTTTATGTCACATCACAGAATAAGAATTCAGAATATGAATTGCTTAAAGAGGAATTGCTTAATGTGTTCTGTTTTAGACCCACTGAATAGTGTAACTTTCTGATTGTGAAAGAATTTTCATGATCGGTTCAGTATTTCCAGAGATTAGCCGTTACAAACAAAGTGACAAACTTTACCTCTTTACAATATTAGAATAGATTTTATGGTGTTTATCACAAGAAAGAAGTATTTCTTCTTATTCCTTCCACGGATGTGGCTGTATGCCAAGAACTTTATATATAATATGGCCTGTGCACTGAGAGCCTTATACGGTCTGAAGTAGAGGAATGCGTCTCTTTCTAATAGTCTGCCAACTAAGCGTGTTAGAAAGGGAAGCAATCCTGTATGTTCATGTTTCACGTGGACCGTTTTTTGAATCTGCTCACCATGATTTTGAACCTTAATGCAACAGTTAAGAATTCAATTTTGAACATATAAATTTTCCGTGCGCATGCCATTATTACAATTTCCTTGCTGTATACTGATTGGTCTTGGCGTCATTAGCTGATGTTTCTGGACCCGGATGTATTGTAAGAGGGTAGCTCTCTGGACTCCCGTCGCCTCCTGACGCACCAGTAGATGAGGAAGATGATTAGGGCGAGGAGCGCTATGAGGAGGATCACTCCCAAGGCTATGGCCGCGATGGCTGCCTCTGTGAAGTAGTCTGAAAACATAGAAACTTATAATAAAAACAAATACTGACCGAATTGGGAACCTTCTTCTTTTTGAAGTCGGTTAACTAGCTTCCGTAAAACATTGTTAAAATTTCATTCACTCATTTGACATTGTTACGAAAACATTCCTCTAATTCGACGCCAACGCCATCTATTTTTTCTATTTTTTGAACATTGAATGTAATAACAAGGAATTTACCAGTATTATCGGGATAAAATAACCTGTGTTATTCCGGGTTATAAACTAGCTATGTACCGAATTACATAAAACACCGCGCATCCATTATTGCGTGAAGAAGTAACAAATAAACTTTGAAATCTACAGTCTCATCATCATCATTACAATCTGTAATCGTCCCACTGCTGGCCTCGGGTCTCCTCTCACAATGTGAGGAGAAGCCATAATCCACAAGCTGGCCAAGTGTACTGTCAGACTTCACAACACCTTCGAGAACATTATAGAAAACTCTCAGGTGTGCAGGTTTCCTCACGATGTTTTCCTTCACCGAAGCAAGTTCTACAGTCTACTTACAAGATATATCCACGACGTAGCTGTTGGCGTTGCCGAACGCGTCGACAGCGTTGATCATGACGCGGGGGTTGCAGCAGTTGGACCTGTAGGTGGCCATCACCTCTTCCCTGGTCCCAGAGATGAAGTTGCTGTCGTACACTAGACCAACTGGTGATGAGGATAGGCGGAGGAGACCTGGACAGAAGATGTTGGAGTTATAGTCATGGGCAAGTAACTTGGAAAGACGGAGAAAGAGACATAGATGCGCAGAAGTCGATTTGCTCTGCTTTTTGTTGTGCGCTTCTAACTGTCTCTTTCAGACTCCTGCCATGTTCCGTGTCGGTG
>DWKA01001856.1:0-11575 GCA_018249155.1 Panoquina ocola ocola | reverse complement strand
ATGTGACCGCTGGTTGGCTGATTTGCATGGCCGTGAATTGGCTGGCTGGAATTAAGAGTTTTTAATAGACCCGCTGGTATTCTTAATAACACCTAATAGAGGTATGATTTATCTGTCATAGTTGTTGGGACAGCTTCTAAAAACAGATACCTAGTTAGTTATCGATTATTAAAGACCTATTCGAGGTTTGTCACTGATTTTCATGGGCAACAGGGCATTGACACTGCAAGCTCGTAATAGCTATCCGTCCTATAAAAAATAGTAGGTAGGTATCAAGAAAAGATACCTACGTACTTCGCAAATTATAGTTACTGGAACATCAAAAATGATGGTACAAAACTCAGCGAATTCAAACAGAAGGAACATGATGGCATAAGCCTCGTCTATCGTTCAGCTCGCAGTCACTAGTAGGAGACAGAAACGGCAAATAATCATAGATTTTACCCCAAAAATGATTGTCACTTATCTTGTTTACCTATATAGAATCAAATGGCTACTAAAGGTAGGTAATCAAATGTATCTGAGAGCAATATGACGTTAATAAAATTTGCGAATGTGCACTGCTGCTGCAGTCCATTGTGCAGTGAACATCCACGTAGGTAGGTATACCTCTGTCTGTACAAGTGTGTACCTACTATAGATATTCAAATTCAAAATAATTTAATTATTATAAGAAGGTATAGCGGATGCACTTACGAGCGTAACTTTTTGATTTAACTACCTACTTGGTACTATTTCGGAAATGAATACAAGGATCCTTTTTTGCTTATGGTGGCAAAGAAATGGCGAAAGAAACTTCTTGCATACCGATGTGAGGTCGGATAGAGGGACTAATAATATTTAAATTACTTAGATACTACATAATTATCTACTATTACTATACTATACTTATTTAGTACGTGTTCTACTAATTTCTCTTCAATTCAGTAACGTTATACAAAGGGTACCCGTAGTACCATCTATTAGTTTCACATTGTACTAAAATGAAGAGTGATATCAATTAGTACTTAAATGACATAACAGAGGGCTCAATTCAACAGTCAAAAAAATACAAGAAATTTAAATTATGTGATCTTCAACTTACTTACTTTTTCAACTTCTCATTTTGCAGAAATTTTTTATACTGTATCATATTATTTTAGTTTGACCTTATTAACTTATTTAAGTTTTATAGAAACGTAACGTTGTTGCTAACAAAGAGAACTGTCAATGTCAGGAGCTAAGGACAAATAATTTGACAACTATTTTTCTAGGTTGTTTGAGTTTGAGGTTGAGGAAAAGAAGTGGATTACATTTTTTTAAATCAAATTAGTTTTAAGATTCAGAAACGAACAAATATAAATCGAAATGGAAAATACAATTGAGGAACAAATAGCTCCGGAGAAGACCATTTTCAATGCAATAGGACAGGGTGACTTAACCGAATTCAAGAATATTTTAACACAGCATAAGGGCAGCGTAGATTTCTTTGACGAAAATGGTATGACGGCCTTACAGCACGCTGCCTATAAAGGATGCAAGGATATGGTTCAAATGTTGCTTGACCGAGTGAGTATATTATTCGTACATGAATCATAGTCGTGTTAAGGAGTGGTTAGATTAATGCAAATGACTTTCCTAATGCTTTTCAGGGCGCGGACGTCAATTCTGGAAAACACGAGTACAATTACACAGCACTGCATTTCGGAGCGTTATCTGGAAATTCGGAGGTATGTAAGTTGCTGTTAGAAGCTGGAGCTAAGCCCACAGCCCCTAACTCTGTGGGTCGCACCGCTTCCCAAATGGCAGCGTTCGTCGGAAATCACCACACGGTAGCAACTATAAATAATTTCATACCACAGAGTGAGATCTCCTACTACTCAGTTTTGCAAGGACAACAGAGTGAACCGTATCTCCCTTCATTCTTAGTTGATCCGCTACACAAGTTTGTGTTAGGTGTCAACATACATCCTGTAAGATTAGCTCTAAATTTACAACATGCTCCTGGTCTTTTAGACAATGCAGAAAAAGTCAGCAAGGTGTTAGAAATGTTGTGTAAGAAAGAGATGACTAGAGGAAGTGAAACTAATGAAGTGATGGCATTTAAGTACCACTACCTGTCATACATTATCAGGGAGATAAATAACATAAGAGACAAGCAGAAACCTATTACTGATAGCAATAAGGATGAGAAGAAATATGATGTTGTTGAAATTTTCTCTAAAAAACTATTGAAACCTGGGAAAGATGGCTACTCATTGGACTTAATGGACATCTTCCTGAAGGACTGTGTCAGGGAATTCCCCTATAGAGAATGTACGACTTTTCATCAAATGGTGACTTCTTTGACTAGCAAAGACCCTCCTCCAGCACTGTCTGTGATAAACTGTGCTATCAATGGTCAGAGGGGATTCGTTGATGCCATTCCTTACTGTGTTACTTGTGGAGATGAGAAACCAGCTAAGAAGTGTTCAAAATGTAAATCTGTACAGTACTGTGACAGGGAGTGCCAGCGCTTGCATTGGTTTGTACATAAAAAGGCGTGTAACCGTGAGTCCAGTGCACCAGGCCCGGCAAACACCAAAGTCAATGTTGACGCAGCTGAGATAACAGCAGAGCTTCAGAACCTTGTAGCAGGATAGAATTTAATCCATTGAATAACTTGTAGAGGTGGCACAATAATTAATAATAATGTTTCGCTTACATTTTCACAGTTTTCTAAATACGTAACTTTTTGTACCAAAAATCCTGCCCTTTGTTACTACAACCATAACTTATGTAATGCAATAATTATTGTAATTACATTTGTTATCTAAAGTTTGCAGATGAAATATTTATGATCTTGTCTTCTACTAATCTGTGTATTAGTGAACTAAATTTTCATAATTAGAATAATGACAGAGAAAAAAATTACTGTAGCAAATAATAATTATACAATTGTAGCAAAATTGAGTGTAAGTATTGAATCTATAAAGATAGGAGTAAAGTCTTAATGTGTCATCGATACTTGAGATGTTAAAGAAATGTTGTATTAAATCACAATTATAATAATTACTAACATAAATTAAAACTTGAGAGGATTCTAACACCAATGTTATTTGTATATTAGCAGTTTTTTTATATCTAGATGTCATTTATTTGTGCCTTTCAATGTTTTGATGTAACAAATGTAATACACTTTTGTGGAATGTATTGTAAGTGTAATAATTGTTGTGTCAGATTTTGCAATTGTTTGTCGGTTGATATAAGTTACTTGGCTGCCAAGTGTAATACTAGAATAATTTAAATATCATGAAGTCAAGCTACCTCCATATACGCTCCAGTGCTGTATTGTGTACAGAGTAATATGTACAAGTGTACCACACAAGGGATATATATTTTTCGTGGTGTCTTTTTGATGTGTCAGTGTAAACTAAGTACCACTTTGTGTACCTCTATTGTGTACTATACTTTTTAAGTTTTCAACGATGTAATATATTGTGCAGTAAAGAAATAATGCAACGATTTTGAGAACGTCGTTTTATTTATCTCCATTATATTAACAATGAAAAACTTAATTTGATATTGAATAAAGTATTAATTATTAACAACAAAAACTGTGTGAAGGCAATATAAAACTACAATGAAGTACACGTAGTTGTTACTAGATGGCGTTACCATCACCACGAGAGCTAAAACGCAGTAACGTATAGTGGTATATAACTTCCCAATATTATACATATTTTTTTAATTTTAGTTGCCCTATGCGTGTCCACAGCAAACATTAATTAAAAAATGAATATTCTGATATTTTTAAGAAACGTTAAATCCAATTTTTCTTAGGATTATAATGACTATCTAATCACAAAAATAAAATACGCACTTTGCTGGGCAAGAATAATTGGTGAAATTATGAATGTTATTACTGTCTTCCATCTTCCACCATCTCCATTTACATGTTTTTATCATGCAAAATTCAAAATCCTTGAGGTATTTTTTGATACACTTATGAATGTAATTTTTTGCTTTTACCACCGTTTCGTAGAGGTGTTTTGTCATCGAACAAGAAAATACATAATTATAACGAATAATTCTCCGCAGCACATTCTTTAATTACTTGTAAATTATTCTATAGAATAATAATTTATTGACCTATGCAGAAGACAGAACTGGAGATGCGGAGCTATTATTTCTGAACTCTTTTGTCATTAATTCTTTAAGATAAGAAAATGTTGAATAATATTCAGCTATCAAGATTTCAAGAAAAACAAAAAATCTAACAAACATTGCAATTTAGATAGATTTTGATAAAAATAATAATTTTCTTGAAATGGAAAAGGTCAATATATTTATTTATTCATTTATGATGATTAGGTATGTAGAAAAAAGGTGTCCACATGTTCTGTTGTTAATAAAACAAAACCATTTTACAGTAAAGATTTATTTTTATCTACTTAAATTACCAATGTAGACTTAAACATAGTTTTAGGACAAAGTACATATTTACAAGGACAGTCGTTATATTTACACCCAAAGCTTATAAATTACTCTAATGACAATACAAGTCTTATATTATATATCTCTTATATTTTAAAAATTTAGAAAATATATCTAGTAGAAGTATAAATTCGCATATTCATGCCAGTATTCGAATTACTCTAGCTTAAGGCACCGTTATCACAATACAATAGTATACGCAGCTAACGCTAGTACGAGGTAGGCGTGGCGAGTTACAGGACTGTTACTTATACCGAGTGGAAGTTCTGTACAGAGGACTTAGTTATTATTGCCAATTTTGATTAACTTAGTTTTCAACCTTCCCCGAGTAGGGCGCTGATGGTGAAGCTCTTGACTCGCCGGCAGGGGGCGGGCGCGGGCGGCGGTGAGGGGAGGCTCGCGGGGGGCGGGGGGAGGACGGCGCCCCAGGGGGCTAGGAAGTTGCTAGCCATCGAGCTGCCGGGCCAGAGTCCTAAGGGCATGTGCATGTGTAGAGGGTTTAGGTATGGCAGCTCGGGGGGATAGAATGTTGGTGGAGGTGTGACGGTATCTGGCGGGGTGACGAGCGGTGCCGGTGACTCCACAGGCGGGGGAGAGCGGGGTGACGTGGACCGGAGGCTGCCTTCCTCTGAGCAAGATGAGGCAGCGTCGGAGCAGGGCCGCTTAGCTTCGGAGCCCTCGCTGGGACCGTCGGCTGGTGCGTCGGTATCCGTGTTCTTTCTCTTGCACTTGGACTGGCCGCACGCGCGGAATCCTTTAGCGAACGGATTATTGTCGATCTTCAGTTTTGTGATTCTGTCGTTCTGTGAACAAAGAGATTTTATTATTAACAAGAGTTCTTATTAGGTAGGTACTTATTTGTTAAAAAGATGATGAAATAAAGAAACAGGTCTCGCCCGCGTCCAGAACACGAGTTGTTTGATAGCTGACAAGTAAGACAGTGGCTTTATCGAAAGTTAAACTTTCCGAAATACTTATATTCATTTAATTGATTGATATAATATTATCCTCATGTGGAACCTTAACACCAAGTAAATTAAGTGGCTTCTGTCGCCGTTTATGGCACCCCAGTGTGCCGATATGGGATGTTTCACAAGCCGAGTAGATACCTATCTAATGCGAGTAGGTACATAAAGCGAAGATGATCTACCAGTCGCTAACGTCAAAACCTTATCTCCCAGGGAATGCAATTTAAACATCCGTTTCCGCATACACCCCCGACATCGCTAATAGCGTGTAAGGGATAATTGTCGCACATGTGGGCTGGCTCGGCGGGACTGGTGTGGCGACCGGCGTGGCGCGGCGACAGCCCAATTAGCATGGCACGACGCGTGTCGCCCGCACGCCGCCCGGCGCGACTGCGACTTGCGACCGAGGCGCCTGCACGCATGCTTTCTAAACGCAAGCCGTAACGCGAAATGTGATATCTAAACACGTTAAGTGACAATGATATCGACAGAATTGTCAGGCCATCTCGAGTTACCCGCTCATTACAACTAGCGCAACTCGCACCGTATCTTCAGGAGTTTGAGAGCAAACATTTGCACATGCTGACGTGGGTTTGGGCTGCTCGTTTATCTAGCGAAATCCTGGCAAATAGTCCCGGAGCGATACGCGAAGTCACTTGTAAATGATTGTTTGCGAGACGTGATAAGGCGGCGCCGGCGCCGGCGGGAGTCGCCCGCTGGTGATAACCGGCGACGATAGCGAGAAGCGCTAAAAGCCTCTTATTAGTACGCTAAAGTACACTTTCGAAATCGGTCGAGTAGTGCGAGCCTGCAGCAGGGCTGAGCGCCGCCCCGGCCGGCCGCCCGTGACGTCAGGCGACAAGCCCGCAATCGTTTTCACTTTTTGCGTGACTGTACCATATTTGCGACTGTCGCCAGTTTTTTTAATGTATAATTAGGTTTCGTTTAGTTTGGTTATCGAGTACGAAATTCGGTTGAGATTATTCAAGCGTATGACGTCATGGTAAAGCGAGGTTCAGTTATTTACCGTAACTGCGTATTATCATGTAGTATGGTTCTATTGTGCTGTAGCGGGATCGCCACCTAGTTACGCTTTAAAGTAAACCGGTGGCCGCCGCAAAGGATAATTTCTAATTCGCTGATAATTCGCAACAATGGCGGTGCCGCCTGTCGGAGATAATGCGCAACGATACGCCGCCGGCCATTGTCCAGGCGGGTCCGGCCGGGTCCCGTTAGGGGCACAATGCTGGATTATCCCGGAGATTGTAATGGCCGCGAGAAGTTCGCGCCTCACTGCAGTCAACATGAAACGCGCCGGTGCTGGTCCGTGCGGGCTCATTAGCTCAGGGCGGATTATGCAACAAAACGCTGGCCCTCAAAGGGGAGTCGGAAAACAAGCAGCGGGAGAGCGCCGCGGGCGTCTCTTGTATCGCACTCGTGCAATGCTTAATGTTATTAAGCAAATTCGCATTGCATGCGTTATGTACCTACTTAGGTAGGTAACATTGTAGGGGCTACATTAAAAATTTTCAGTGGTGACTATGTTAAGCATTTTAGTACCAACTACGAAGGATTAAAAGCTTCCATTGGTAAGTATGAATTTGAATACATCAACATAAGGTATGCAAATAATATTATGTTTTTAAGACGTCCAAATCACAAATAGTTAAACCAGCTTTAAACATAATCTTGTTAATCAATGCACTGTTTTCAGAATGCGTATTTTAAGTAGGTACCTAATATGTAACTTATATGAAAAGTTTTAAAGTACAATAAGCTCAAATTCTAATAAAACAAAAAAAATCCTCATGTTACTATAGGTATAATGAAAGTTAGGCTTGGTAATACAGAAGTTTCAAGAAGTAACTTAAGCTACAAGTATAAAAGATGATTGTCCTAGTTCTGTTAACAGTTCGTCTGTTATCACCACCGCCGGCCCTACAAAGGGCCGTTAAAAGCTAACTGTATCCGATCCAAACATTGTCCGACACAGAAACAATAGAGTATTGAGCTTACGAAACTGCTAAACTAAATTAGTTCCTTTTGTTTAGTTAACAGCGGTTCCCTGCGACGCTACTTGTCGCCGTCGCAATCAGTTTTTTTAATACCCCCGCTTGTTCTGCGTAAAAGCTTTGGCGCCTTTGGTAAAGAAAAAAATCTGGTTCACGTCGAGTGCGAATCGCGTAGCGTTCAGGGAAGCGACGCACTTTTTCTCGGAAACCTGAGGTGTGATCGTATCGCTAGATAGGTGTTCCCTTGATCGCGATCTCATTTACCCGATTAAACTGTGGCCGAGACACATCAAAGTTTTTTTAAGTGTCGATCCTTTCACCATGACTGTTTCATATTGCCGCAGCGAAATCACGAATGGCACAATATGTCTTTGTGTTTGTTCGCTACGCTGTTTGAGTTCTACAGATAGTAAGGCTCTATTATTTTTTTTGCATGACTTATAACATGTCCGGTTGGATCTGTTTGTGTTAATAAGATCTAGACTCAGGATCTAAGTCTAAACTAGAAAGGAAGAAGAGTGTTTTGATCCATCATCGATATGTATCAAGATTAACTGTCAGTTTTAAGATGATACACGAATTGAACGAATCACAAAACGGATGAGATTTTTAATTGAATACAATTGTAATTGAACTGATGCATGTTGTTTTATTGGAGTGATTACTTCAATTAATTGGTACCGCAAAGTATCCTTGAAGAGATCCTTAAACTTTTTGATTGACCTAAAGTCCTTCGATGCGGTTTTAATAATTACCTACTTTCCAACAACTAACTGCTCGCTTCTTTTCTTTGCCACAACTAACACATAACTTCCTATTTGGCCGTATTGGAGCGGCTCAGGCACTAATTCCATGTTCAGGGTGTTGTAAAAGTCGACAGAACCCAGCACTGTTTACCTACCAGTGCTTATGACCTCTTGCTTAACTCAGTCATTATAACACTCGTAATGTTCTGGATGAGGGCTTAAAAAAGGATCTTCTCTTCTCTTCTCTATCTTTCTGGTAACTTTTATCACATTCGAAAAAGCAGATTATAGTCAGTTATGATAGATGACTTATTTAAAAGAGAGCTTATGATTCCTAGACGCTTATGATTCGTTTTAAAAGTGTATATTCACCTGATAAGCAGTGACAGCGATGAACTCAGTCTCCGGGAAGGAGAAGGAGGCGTGCGGAGCGCCCCAGGCCAGCGCGGCGGCGTCGCGCGCGCGGACCACCAGCACCCGCGGGCGGTACTTGTGCATCGACGTTAGTACCATCTGGAACAAACACACAACGGTTAACATAATTATAAGAACGTATATGAAAGTTCAAATTAAACACTTAATTACTCGACACAACTGTGCAGTAGGCAGGTAGGTACCTACATTTTTATGTTAATAAATAAATGAATTGAATTAATGAAGCGTTTATTCACAAAAACATCAGCTCAGTATAAAGGCAGTTAGCAGAAGACAACTAGCGTTGTCCTTCCGCTGGTTTTACTAGGTAAGTGGGGCGGCTGGCCTCATATCAAACACATTATAGGTAGGTACTAGCTAATTAAGTAGGCAACACAGTTCTGCAAATATAGTACCTACTCAATACCTAATCTATAAGCGCGCTAATATAATAAAATCTGTCAAACTCCCGATACGACAGAACACATCTCTACGACCATACTGTAGTGTCTACATTATTTATCGATTGATCACTCCGTCTAACAATAAAAGTAGTCATCATACGAGTAGCATTCCCCACAAAAGAGAAAAGAAGCAAGATTCGCACGGCGAGTGTTTAGCGCTACCTAAGATCTTGCCTACTGTTTACGGGACAATTGTTCACACGGCAGTTCGTTACTTCGTATGTTTTCATACATTTTCTTTTGTCACAGCTGTATGCGATAAAAGAATAGGATAGTAGTATATAAGATAGGTCACGACTGAGAATTGAGCACCGAATCATCAAAAAATATGCAATTATGTTTTTATAATGACTAGGTACCTAACATTACTCTACAGCTTAATAACTAAAGAAAACTTAACGTTTTTATTTATTTACAATTAAATATTTTCGTTTCGTAACTAACTCAGTACATCAATATATCTCTGTCGCTTATAATAATACATTAGCAAATGTTAGTTATAAAAAACGCGTAGGGTTTGCAAACAGATAGAGATGGTCGCCGCAGTGGCGACGTCTGGTGGCGGGCGGCGGCAACACCCTTATCGGGCCACTTGACGCGAGCGCTACCTGCGGCCTACAACATGCAACCACTCGACGCGGAGACCAAAGGGTTCTGGTAGATAAAACCACGGGATAAAACATGTTCTGTTTAGTATTGTTTCACTTTTTAACAGACTTCAAAAAAGGAGGTTCTGTATTCGACTGTACTTTTTTTAATACGCTCAGTTTTTGCGAGATTTTAAAGACACTTCCCAGCTGTAGATTCTCTGATATTTTTTGAGCGCACGTAACGTGTAGGATTATTTAAGAGTATTTTATGTATTTGCACAAATACATGTTAATTTGTCGCTGGACGCAATTCTAGGATTAAGTTAGGATTAAGGATTCCATGGCTAATATCTTAAAAAGCTTACCATAACTTTAGATAAGTTGATTTATTTGCAAAGTTGTTATCGCTGAAATTATTGATTAATTAATCCTATTAGCATACGTTAGTCACTTTGGTAGGTAATTAAGTTTTCATTTATCAGGGCTCAAATCCAGGTTATCCCGAAAACAAGACGGACAGACAGATATTCAAAATTTAAATCACTTAGTTATTCATAGATTTAAAATTATGTAATTTCTTAATTTTAATAATGCTATGTTCGAATTGCGATAAAACAATATCTAATAATAATCCACAAACATTAACTTTTGTTACACATACAATGATATACATACATACCTAAATACATTAAACAGTGTTTCAATAAACTAGTACAAAATACCCACGCTGTTTTAAACTTTCTAGAATGGGCGGCGGTGCGTTTAATTCAAATAGGTTTCTACGAGAATGAATTTACAACCCTGTCTTATCGATTAACTAATTGCAGGTTGTAGTTGCGACTTTATTATCTTGC
Source organism: Panoquina ocola ocola (assembly GCA_018249155.1). Classification (NCBI taxonomy): domain Eukaryota; kingdom Metazoa; phylum Arthropoda; class Insecta; order Lepidoptera; family Hesperiidae; genus Panoquina; species Panoquina ocola. Next base: position 1,072 of record DWKA01001856.1, on the reverse strand, counting down.
TGCTCTGACAAATGACATCGCAATGTTCAGTAGATGGCGGTAGTGGTAACTCAACTCTGTACTTAAGTAATGACAGTTTTACAGTTGCAATTAGAATCCATTGAATTGATATGTTTTCTAGTAATTGAATGAGGTGAATATTAATGTGATTCATTCGCTTTAGGTCACGGTATTCAACACTTGTGTAACAAAAACGGTAAAAAAGCCTTGAATACCTTATTATCTGTTTGAAGTCTCAAAGCTATGAACTTAAAAGTATTAACGAGCTTTATTTAAAGAACAACAACATAAAGGAAATATAAAAAGTGCACTGAAAAGCACGAAAGCTTTCAGATATGCCGTTGGTAGAACATTTACCGCGCGGTTATTTTTACTATTGAACTCTATCGATTTACAAAAATTGTTGCAAAAACAACACTATGCACCCATAAGATTACTATAGGTACTTTAAAAAAACTCAAAATGTTTGTTCTCAGCATTTTATTTCTAAACAACATGAAATTAATAGATAAGGAATCGTATGTTTAGGAATAAATTTGATAGTGAATACCTTTTATTTTATTATAAAGTCGGCGCTAAAATAAAATAAATTTCAACAATCATAAAAACATGTAACAATTAGCCATACACACGAGTATAAAAAGCTGTCGGTAAGTTACATTATTTACAAAATTTACATACTTGATTAAATTAATAACTTAATCATAGCCGGCGATTAAATTTAATTGAATAAAGTAAGTCGTTAAAAAGATAAAATAAATTTTATATATTTTCCTTTAATTCACTCATATTTAGTTAGGTATTTAACTATTAATAAATTCGGTATTGCCGTCATAATGCAGAAGCAAACCTTTAATTTTTTTTATAGCACACTGTGACATAAACCCTCATTTTACGCATGGTATTGCGTGCGTAAAATGGGCGATTATTGCACGAGTTTAACATGAATATGTTACCAACTTCACACTGTTCCGAAATGATTTTATTAAAGCAATTGAAGGTACTTTTGATTTCTTACGACTTCTGACACTTAGAAATTCGCAATATTCGCAACAGACAGATGTCAAAAGAG
>DWKA01001855.1:0-11577 GCA_018249155.1 Panoquina ocola ocola | reverse complement strand
AGGTCAATATCTCAAAATCGGTGATACTTTTACTTCAAAAAATTTTTGACATAAGGTACGGCTGCCTCCAATCTATCCCCCATTTTCGTTTGTCGTACTACTTATGGGACACCCTGTATGTATAGATATGAAAATAAAAATATAAAAAAGGGCCAAGAAATCATATAGATTTTGTTATAAAGTAATAGTAATTTATTAAAAAAAGTTTAATTTTGCATCAAAATATTATAATGCACGGCAAAATTATTCCCGCGCCCAAAATAATGTAATAATTTTATTATCTATCTTACTCTTTAATTTCATCTTTGCTGTACTTAATCTGTGGTCCTTGCTTTTGACTTTGAATGAAACGCACATGACATTGTGATTTGTAAGTTGAATTTCTGTGAACATAGTGGTCCGCACTTGATAAAAACATCAAATTGTACATGAGAAATGTGAACAAAACAGTGAACAAATTCGATCAAATATTTTAAAATGTATCGAAAAATTATATGGTGTTACCTATTTATATTGACATTATTGGAGATATCGCTCAACACTCAACTGTCAGCCCATGGAAAAAGTCACGGTAAAATCGATTTCACTACAAATAATATATATAAAATATTTAAAAAAAAAACAGGGTTCGGACATGCACTGGATTGGTAAAGAGAATAAATGAAATAGGTATTACATCGGGTGTCAGGTTTCGAATGTTTTTGCAAGTTATTGAGTTGAATGTCGATCCTCGTATGCAATGCAATTTGGAGTATGTATGGACTACAATGATAAGTGTGAGAGGGGATGTTCGCAGTCGGTAGCGGCATTGCGGCAAACACTACGAGTCGCGGTGACCGGTGTTACGGCACCGCCGCGCCGGCCGCTCGCACGTCACTCTTACCTCCTAAACATGTTATACAATAATACTACTTACCCTCGCTTGTCATGTATTTCTGCATCGGCCCCATGTTTATTAACACTCTAATCTTATTGCCGTTACATTCTGTCCAATGGAATGTGGAAGAATCTGTACACAGCTTTTGATAGATAGATATGGCTCCATCTAATGTATGTATTTTTAATACAATACCCATGGGTCTGGGTTTACAATATGGGCTCCTCAATGAGGCACTTAAACTTTTATGGCAGCAAGATGAGACCTAAACCATTACAGACACTATAAAAATATGCCATGTCATTTAAGCTGTTTTCTTTGTTTGGTTGCAGGTGTTTCAGTGCATGATTCCCTGATAGAAGGAGTCACACTGCAGGTAATTTTAAATAACACAATATTTAAACCAATACCAAATCACTAGTGTTAATATTAGTATAGGTTAATTACTGAAAGCAAACACAAATCTGCTTGTGAACTATCTTCTAATAAAAAAATTGGGAGGATAGAATTTAAAAAAATACACTCAAACTGCTGCACTAGGACCCTTTGTGTTGTGGATGGCATGGACAACATACAAATTACATATCATTTATCTATCACATAAATGTTTGTCCTGACTGGGAACCAAACCTGATACCTTTAGCTTCACAGGTAGGATCACCACCAACTAGGCTAGAGGGTTGTCTGATAATAGTTGTTATTATGTTGGTATTCTTTTGACAATGTAAATCAACTGACAATTAGATAATACAGCTTGATTATAGCTTGAGATTATTTATAGTGATAAGTTGAGGTGGTCAATTTCTGGAAAATACTCGAAGTCAACCCAAAACAACATTGGGGCATGAAAATATAAATAGTAAATTTAGAAGTAGTTTCTATAAAAAAAAAATATGTCTTACAAATGTCTTACATCATTCATTAGTAATTGTGTGAAAATATGTAGGAAAGTTCAAAGTCTTCTAAAACTCCTTAAATATTTCCTAGAATAATAAAACAGGTGTATCACAAACATTTAATTATTTACTTATGCTGTGAAACAAGGAAAATGTTTCTGTGTTTATAATAATTGATAAGGTAGTTAATGCACTCTAAATATTGACAGACTTCCTCCACGGCTATAACTGTCCCGTCCAGAGTCAATGACCTGATCTAAGTATAGTGTAGTGTAGTCGTATGCATGATTCGTCTCTGATGTATTTAAATCTTTTCTATTAGTGTTCAGGAATGTCATCAGACTTTTACGTTTCCATTTTGTAGTATTTTGTTTTTTTGATTTGGTTGGTACCTATTAATTAGGAATATAGGCTGGTAACTGGTCGAAGCCACTATTTCGTACCGATGACTAGAGTGACGCGTGTATGTCACTAGGTGCTGCCCATCTACATCCCACCACTAATCACCCGAGCAGGTGCGATAGTTGGCCAAGTTCAGGCTATCAGGGGCGATAACTTGCGCTAAGTTCAGACTTTACCAGGTTAAATTTGATAGGAATGGGGTAAAGACAGCAACGGGGAGTTGACTGGGGGCGTTGAGGGCGGCGGCGAGGGCGGCGGCGAGGGCGACGCGGAGGGCGTGCGGCTGCGGCCCGCCGCGCTGAGCTTCGGGCGCGCGGCGCTGGCGGCGGCGCACGCGCGCACCGTCACGCTCACCAACACGGCCAACACCACGCTGCACCTCGCCTCCGTGGCCGGCACCACGCCCGACTTCCACGCCTCCTTCTTCGAAGCCAAGGTACCTCCTCGAATGCTCAGCAGATGATACGATGAATTACGTGTTTTGTCAATGTTTCCCAGTTCCTCTCTCGCACAGATTTTGTGATACATGTCAAAAGTTCAAAAGCATTTGACTTGGTGATATGAGCTTACAGTGGAGTGTAAGTCAGTGAAACTGACTGATGTGCATTTACCTTTATAAACAAAAACATTACACTGAAATTAGTTTAGGTTATCGTAGCAGCTTAAACTAACATTCAATTACGTAGTTTTTATGTGAATAGAAATGAGCAAGATTGTTATGTCAGTGAAGTTTATTTGAATTGTTTTCAAATAAAATGTGTATATTACAGTAATAATAGATAATATTAGATAATACCTACTCGTTTGTTATGTGGCGGACTCCTAGAGATCCACCGAGAGCCTTTAAAGACTAACATATATAGAGAATCATCTACAGTCCGAATACCTGGAACGTCGAATCGTAATAACATGTATGTAAATTTAACTAGATGAACCGAGCACGGCCTTGACTTAGGAAGCACTCTATGAATTATCGATGTAGAAGACAGTTTCATAACAAATCGCACGGCCGTTATCAATGTGTGCGAGTCGAGTGGCGTGAGCGATCGGTGTTTACAGCAGATAAGATTGCTTCACATTCATATACCTTACTTGTTTACTGCTTTACGAATTTAGTTAACAATGTTTGTTGTAATCCGATTCCCAAAAATCAAGACAGCAATTTGAAATCCGAACGAATAACGTGAGAATGATGTTATCAGAGATGGGATAGGATGGAGGCTTGTGCCAGAGCCGCGTGGCCGCGGTGCGCTACAACTGGAAGCTCGATGTAACTGACGTCGTCGTCCTCGGACGGACGAGAATATAAATGGTTCACTCTGGTTTCGTTGGATTTAGACAAATTTAGACAATTAGTACTATTTCATGCCAAATCTTTTCGATAAAGTCGTTTTTCTAACAGGCATAATTCAGCTAAAATTTCCTGCTTCGTAACTAGCGCGGGGCTAGTCGGCCCTCTATAGTTTCCATCCTTGTTGAATCAAAAGGGGAAATTATATTAAGAAATAAGAATACACCCTCGGTACCTTGTTGGTGGACAAACAGTCGGTGAATGATGCGTTTACTATTTTTACTGGTGCTCGCGGTGGGCGTGGTGGAGCGACGTCGATTTGCCTTTTTCGTTATTATTTGCCGACTACTAACCCTACATAACGTATCTATGTATGTAACCCTACATATCGTATATTATTTGAGGCAAGTCATCCGTCCGCTGCTGCGGTGACGCGGCGCCGCGCCGCAAGGATAACATGCTCGTAATATGCACGTAACGTTGCGTCACGCCGCACGCCGCACGCAGTTCAGATTGACATAATATTGATACGGAGTACTGACTACATTCTGTCTGTTATGCGTCATGATAGAAGATGATCATTTTAAATTATAAATTAGGAACTGGTGTACTATGTTATTTGTCAGTCGACGAGAAGTAATGTAAATATTGTAACATTATAAATAGGTCAGTTTTGTTTTTCTGTGTTATTAATATACCTATACGAGCAAAATAAAATTGTACAGCTCAGGGAGGTAGCTACTTAGTTTTTGCTGACACATGTTTGATCGTATATCTCAGGTGTTCAGCTTAAGTCACACTCATATTATATCGGCAGCCCAGCATATTTTTTAAATCAATGCATTTTTTTTACAAAATTATTTAGATGCGACTGCTTAAATATTTCTATAGATAAAACGTGTGGAAATTTATTGTAAATATACAATGATTTTGTTAGCAATTTTTTAAAATTCAAAATTAATAATTAAGGTTTATCATAATAACATGATTTTAAATTTGAATTAAATATAAGTTTAAGATCTTCGCGCGATAACAAAAAAAGCTGGTAGAATGTTAAAGGACACACACTTAACGCTGTCTATAAATACAAACAAAATAAAAACTGAAGCATACTGTTAACACATTATTCACTAAGCGGAAGCTCGCGGCGAGGTGATAACAGAATGTGAAATAATATTGTACATTATAATTATACAGACAGACTGTGAATACGTTGTTGATAAGTACTGAATGGAGCTGGCTATGACAGGAAGTTATAATAAAAGATATCCGAGAATGTTCATCTTAATAAAATGTAATAGCTTTCCATTCGAGTGTTGCATATCGCCAATGTCTCATAGTGGTGCACGCGAGTGTCCGCTACAGCTCGTACGAGTGGCGTCCGGCGCTTACCGGTTTATTTCCTGGCGCCTATATTATACTTAATGTTTAGTAAAAGGAGATCAATTTATTTCGGTGTGGGTCGCGGCTAAGAATATCGGTGTCACGTGACCCACATCAGCGGTCGGGCAGCAGATAGATACCCGCCGTTATCGGCAGCTTGTCGATGCTATTTATGTCTGCGGCTACAGCCTTGCGTCGGCGCGGTTCACGTATTTACTGTAATAACATTGTCACTCCGTCGTTGAGCTGATGTCAACAACCAAACAAACAAACGTCTGTTTTTCATACCGTTCGTATATTTTATTGCATACGATTTTGCTTGCCTTACTACTGAGGCACTTGTGGGCAGGGCCGCACCTATTAAAGGCCCTGGGCAGGCTGGGCACATCAGGCTAATGAATATATTCGGTCATGACTCATTATGTTATCTGTCGATTTGGTAATCGAGTAGGGACTAAGGGACCTCAAACGATCGCGGGGCCCTGGCACGTGTCCATTATACCTAGTAGGAAAGAGGGGTCTGCTTGTGGGGTATTTACATAGTAGGTACAATATTAAGCAAACAGCAACAATCGCTAACGACACAGTAGCCTGAATCAATAAAGCGAAGCTGCATCGCTACTTTAGGTGAACGGTCCCATTTGCAACCTAAAAAGGACTCGAACAGATCTCATTAAACACCTCAGGAATTTCACACACTAATAATCCTAGTCCCAACCCAACACCACGCATTGTCTGTTAATTTGTTTCGCTCACGTGTGCAATAAAACTCGACACGCATACACGAGTTCTAAGAACGGTCGTAAGGTATCATTTCATTCTATCCATTAAAAAATAAATAACTAGCATAACTTGTCATTAAATGACATTAGTATCAGATGCGACATTAGTGGAAATGCTGGCTTAGAATTTGATCCTAAGTGTCGGTCAGAACACTTCTAAGTAATAAGTACATTACATACATGCTGTAAGCACTTCTAGTTAATACGCTTCGTATGTAATGACTTCTGATGGCAGACCTCTGTCAGGATGGTTCTCAATATCTGCAGTTATCCCTGCAGCTCCCCCAGCCCCCAGCCCCGTGCGCCGTGCATGCGGGCGTGCGTAACCGATCTGCCCTGCATTAGGGCGAGCGCCGACGGCCGAGGGCCCTCGACACGCCACCTAGCCCTCTAGTGGCCCTCGAGCGCAGCTAACTCGACTCGTCTCACGTCATAATTAGGTCGTCCCAGTCTTCAGGCTGAGTGAGGGTGTCGATTATTGTAAAGTAACTTAGTTAATATTACTTAGCACTTTTTTATTACTTGAATAAAAATAGCTAGTCGGGCTATTAGTTTCGGGTCCTCTCGCAACTAATTATAAGTACTGTTCCTGTGAACCAAACCGCTCAGATTCTAAAAATGCTATCAAGTTTGTATTCGCGGTCAATTTGTATAAAAGGAATAGGTATTTTTTTTTCTGGAAATATGTTGATAAATATGGTGATAATATGGTCCTCCATGTCACGCCTCATTACGTATTTATTTAAAAAGGTACAACCCTCAGTAAGAACAAAATGTAGAGTAGGTAATGTAGAGGTCGAAAGGTCCCCGAGGCCCACAGCGTGGAGCCTCGCGGCGGCGGCGGTTATTTTACAGTGGAAGCGTGATTGAAATTTTCCAGTAATAAAATTATGTATGAGCGGCATTAACCACTTATACGCAAAAACTTGCCACTCGAGGACATGCAATATCTGTAGTCACCGTGGAGCTCATTGCCTCACCATGTCTTTCCAAGTGTCCTTTTTGTCAAAAGTGGCGCGCCTTATATGAAAGCTCTTCTATTTAATTGAAAGGTTTTAATCAAGGCATACAACTTTTCCGTACTATAATAGGTCACAGTGTAAGCTTCCTAGCTGGTCGGCCACCTGCACCCTCTCGTGCCTGCCCGCTCGCCGCACGATCCACTAATGCACTAGAAACGTGTAATTAAACCGGCATGTGATTACGAGCTGCGTATTGGGATAATTGTAGTCGATTTCGATCAGAGCGATGCGTATCGCGGGCCCTGAATTCATATGTCGCGTTGTCGCCAACGACGTGGCCCAACCACGCGGCCGCACGCCGCACACCGCGCCACGGCCGGCTCCGAAACCTTAAGGTGATTCTACACCAGTTGGAAGGGCTTATTCTTTTTACAATTTTAAAAATAGGCACAATGAAAATGAGTACATCCTTTTTTCTCCTCTGTTGGTCAATCAGTTTTCTTTATTTTGTATGGCACGCGCGTGAAACCAGAGCGGTAAAGTTATATACCTAAATCAATGATTCAAAATTACTAAAAAGTTTAAATTTTTTTTTCACCATTTAAAAAACCACATTTTAGGGAATAAAATAGGCTAATTTCATCCCTGTTCCCGACTATGACGAAGAAGTCGCCAGCAGGCTCTCAATAATATTTTGGGATTCAAAATGAAAAATCTGCTTTCTCTAAGCCATCACATACTCTTTTTGATGGAGACGCAGATTCGATGTTAATCCGATGTCGATACACAGTATCATAGATCACTATGTCGGGTGGACATCAAACCGTATCCTTTCGTAACAGTGGGTACTGATTGAATGTCATGGACTTTGATAAGTATGTAAGGTCCCTGAGCGATCATGAATTATGATTCGATTGGTGGTGTTCGAAATTAACTAAACTATCGGAAATAGATGTCGCATCGAACGGCTGACGGCCGCCGGCGGGATTAGGAACCTACGTTTTACATTTTTTAGAAAATACAATATGTTTGTTAAGATTGAAACGCAATATCTGTAGTTTAACTATTGAAAGTAGAGAATGATTTTAAAGATCAACAAGTAGATGTCAGTGAGGGTTTACTCGCTGTGGTGGGCGTCGCTGCTGACGGCGGTACGTATGCACGGCGGGGCGGCGCGGGCGGCGCGGCGAGCGGCGCGGCGAGCGGGGCGGGCACGTAGTGACGGTGTGTTTGTCGCAGACGCTGCCGCCGCAGGGCAACACGACGTTCAGCGTGGTGTACCTGGGCCGGCGCGAGGGGCCCGTCGCCGCGCACCTCTACATACACACTTCGCTCGGCGTCCACAAGTACCCGGTCAGTATGGAGCTTCACCGTTGTCGATCAGAGCCCAACGTCCCTGCACCAGCTTCCCTTCACTTTACGTGCATGCAATGCTAGTTGTAATCTGAATACTGTGTAATTCTGACGAAATGAATAATTATGTTTTGATGTTTGTAACGCAACATGGGGCGGAGCAGGTGTCGGCGGTGGGCGTGGCCAGCGAGTACGACGTGTGGCCGCTGGTGGGCGTGCGCGTGCCGCTCAACGCCAGCGTGGAGCCCGACCTCACGCTCTACAACCCCACCGACCACACTATACAGGTCAGTTATGCAAGTTACGGACAATCGTTGGGGTGGCGAGATACTGTGAAGCTGTGTGTAACGTGTCGTGTGGCGTGCGGCAGGTGAGCGAGGTGTACTCGTCGGGCGCGTGGCTGGGGCTGCGGCTGCCGGGCGGCGGCGCGCGCGCGGCCGGCGCGCTGTGGGCCGTGCCGCCGCGCAGCGCGCGCGCGCTCGTGCGCCTGCGCCTGGCGCCGCCGCCCGCCGCGCTGCACCCGCTCACCGCCTACATACGGTCAGTCCCCCGCTCCGTCCCCGACCTCATCCTCACGCTCCACCGAGACGCTGACGTACGAACGTGATCCGTTCCCCAGGATCAAGGCGGACATCCCGGGCGGCGGGCTGGTGGTGGCGGTGGAGGCGCGCAGCGCGCCCGCCGGCGAGCACGCGCGGCCGCTGCAGCTGCGCCTGCGCGCGCGCGGCTCGCGCGACCCGCCGCACACGGTGAGCACCCGCCGCGCACTGCGACGTCGCGCGTCGCCGCGCCCCGCACGTACTGATGTTGTTATCGTTGCCAGATGGAGGTGGAGCTGGCCAACAGCGGCGCGCAGGCGGTGCCGCTGGAGGCGAGCGCGCGCGTGCGCTGCGGCGCGCCCGAGCCCGAGCCGTGCGCCGCCGCGCCGCCGCCCGACAAGCACAACGGTACACTCTTCTCCGTTACGGCTACTGTTGGGTGGGATACATCCGATCCTTACAATTATTATTATATTTCGATTATATACTTTATTTATTTATAGATCTAAAAAAAGTGCATAAGTGAATCGATGAATAAATAATGAATGTTAACTAATGTGACGTGGCGCGGCAGGCGGCGGGCCGGCGGGCGCGCGCGTGCAGCTGCTGCGCGCGCAGCTGGACCCCTTCGCTGACTTCACGCCCGTCGCGCAGCTCACCCTGGACTGTAAGTCGGTCCAGCTTATGCTTTATCTTAATATAAAAAAAATATTTTATAAGTATGCTCTGCCTGAGAATTTCTCAACGATAGATTTGCTATATCTAACTTTAAGACCACCGAGTCTATCGGCTATCAAAATGTTGCACTATTTTTAAAATAATCTATGTATCGGTGTGTGCAGACGGCGAGCTGTGGGCGCAGGCGGCGGGCGCGGGGGGCGGCGCGCGGGGCACGGGGGGCGCGGGCGAGGCGTGGTGCGCGGGCTGCGTGCGCGTGGGCCGCGCCGCGCTGCCCTACTCCGTGCGCCTGCTGCCCGGCGCGCTGGCGCTGCAGCCCGACACCCTGCAGTGCGTCCCGCCCTACTGTTGCTGACTAAAACTAACTAGTCTATCACTTCATATTATTATTACAATCTCTACGCTCGCTTAACAAGATATCTTTCCCGTTCAATTTAATTTCAACCGAGCGGAAAATAAAAAGTGACCGGAGACAACATCAAAATTTTATTATTTTAAATTATGGACGGTCGTTCGAGTTCCTTCCCTTACGTCGGTATGGCACGATGGGCTGATGGCAGGGCGGTTGCAGGTTCGTGACGGCGGAGCGGGCGGAGGCGCTGCGCACGCGCGAGCTGCGTGCCACTAACCAGTTCGGCGAGCCGCTGCAGGTGCTGGCGCTGCAGCTGCCGCCCGCCGCGCGCGACCACTTCCACGTGGAGGAGCTGGCGCCGCTGGCGCTGGCGGCGGGCGCGGGCGCGGCCGTGGCGCGGCTGGCGCTGCGCGCGCGCGCGGCCGACGCACAGCCGGCGCTGGCGCTCGCCGCGCACGCCACGCTGCGCACCAACCTGTCCGACTACGCGGTGCCGCTGCTCGTCTACAGCGGACGGTTCCACTTTGTGAGTACTGTTATACAGAGGATTTAGAAAGCGTTTAAAAAAAACAGTTTTAATTAAAAGATACAGAGTTTATTTTGAAACCGTGGAAATGGAAAATATAGATATTTTGAAACAGCGGAAATGGAAATCGCTACAAGATGTGTGGCTCTTTTGAGATTTGAGAGACTGCCTGTAATTCACGTCCGGAGACTGCAGCTGGCTCAACATTTTTAGTTGCAAACAAGGGTTATAACAGTACGCTCGTTCTTGCGATTCGGACGACCTCGACGTGGCCGACGGCTGACCCCCCGCGTGTGTTGCGCAGGAGTGGGAGTGGCCGAACGCGACCGAGTCGCTGCTGGAGCTGGGCGCGCTGGGCACGGGCGAGCGGCTGGCGGTGCGCGCGCGGCTGCGCAACGCGGGCCCCGCGCCGCTGTGCGTGGCCGAGCTGGGCGCGAGCCTGCCGCCCGCCGTCGCCGAGCTGCACCTGCTCCCCGAGAACCAGACCACGGTCAGTCACACACTCGGGAACCGGGAAATTGTTTTACACTCAAATTTTTGTAATCGTCACCCGCGCTAATGAAGTACACCTCTTAATCTAAGTACATCCGACTTACGTAGCAGTTTTTTTATCGTTTTACTTTTAAACTCATTGACGACATTCAAAAAGCAAAAACGCCACTCACCGTAACGTCTGTCGTGGTCCAGGTGTGCGTGCCGGGCGGCGGCTGGCTGGCGGCCGAGCTGGCGGTGACGGCGCCCGAGCGCGCGGGCGGCGCGGCCGGCACGCTGTGGGTGCGCAGCGAGCACGCGCGCACCGAGCTGGCCGTGCGCGTGCGCGCGCTGCCCGGCCGCCTGCAGCCGCGAGCGTTGTTGTTGCCGCCCGCCGCGCCGGTCAGTATAAATCGATGTCGATGTTAATTATGCGCGGTGGTTGGATCTCTTTTCCTCACCTTTTATGAAGATCGTCGTTTAATATGCATCCGTTCCGCAGTACGCGTGGTCGTCGGCGGAGGTGGTGGTGGACAACAGCATGGCGGACATGACGGTGGTGGGCGTGTCGCTGGGCGGCGAGCGCGCGGCGCGCTGGGCGGGCGGCGGCGCGCTGGCGCGGGGCGCGGCCGCGCTCGGCACCGTCACGTACGCGCCCGAGCTCGAGTGCGCGCCGCGCTGCTACACCGGCCTCGATCTCGACTCGCTAGGTACGATTACCTTTAAGCGGACAGATCTGTCGCATGCATAACTATGAGGGTCGAGAGACGTCATTGATGAATGTGGCGTGTGGCGTGCAGAGGGCGAGAGCTGGGCGCGGCGCGCGGCCAACTGGGAGGGCGAGGGCGAGGCGGAGGGCGCGCTGGGCGAGGACCTGGCGCTGCTGCTGGAGCGGCTGGCGCAGTTCGAGCGGCAGGCGGCGCGCGCGCGCAACGTGTCGCTGCTGGTGCGCACGAGCGAGGTGGTGCGGCTGGAGGTGCGCGGCGCGGCGCGGCTGCGCTGGCCGCGGCTGGCGGCGGCGCGCGCGGGCGCGGCCCCCGCGGCGCCGGTGGGCGGCGCGGCGGC
>DWKA01001854.1:0-11578 GCA_018249155.1 Panoquina ocola ocola | reverse complement strand
AAACAAACAAACTCTTCAGCTTTATAATATTAGTATAGATTATATCCCAGTGTTTATAATTCCTCGCAACGGCTAATATTTCGTAAAATACAAAGTCAAGCATGTAACTACCTAAAATCCGTAAAGATCCCTTTAGATCTCTTATTATCTAATAGCAACTATGATTTCTGGACCTATTCGTGATGTCATATTACATGGAAATGATCCAAAACACTCTGTCCATAGGCCAAGACTGCGTCCAGGTTTAAGAAGAGTGTCGTCGACCACGCCTGCAGCCGCGGCGTCATCAGCCGAAGAGTCGGACTCCACGTCACCAAGTGTCGGGTCCGGAGAAGTCGTAGAGACCACGCCTACACCATCACGAACCATTGGGTAAATACTATTAAACACTTCATCATTTGCCATATGCATATAACCAAATAGGCAACGGGTGCCTATACGCTTAATCTAGATTGTGATCCTTTGATCGTGAGCATTGATCGCAATCCAGATTGACTGTGTAACGTATTTGATTGACATTATTTATTTAGATTGAAATATTCTTCAATCTACTACAATCCGCCATCTAATTTTGATCGTGATCTAGATTGAGCGTGTAACGGGTGCCAGAGTAGTAATTGATGGAGAGCTAGTGAACCATCCGACTAACTTTTTTCTGTAAGGCTAGAAATTTGCGGAGTGATGAGTCATAGTACACCAAGGCCAATAGCAATGACCTGGCAGGCATCAGACCTGCACAACATCACCCCGTTTATTTAAAAAAAAATTAAAATTAATGTAAATAGTTTTGGGTATAACTACGGGCATAAACATGCGCCTTTCGATTTGCCTGGCAGATAGTTGTGCTTCCCCAAATCGCTTGTAAATTTTTATCCATAATTATCAATAAATAAACTAAATTAAATTTAAATTTTTAAGCTTACGGAAGCAAGGATTTTTTCTTATTATTTTTTTAAATTTTAAAAAATAAAAGGGGTGATGTTGTGCAGGGCTGACGCCTGCCAGGTCATTGCTATTGGCCTTGGTGTACTATGACTCATCACTCCACAAATTTCTAGCCTTACAGAAAAAAGTTAGTCGGAGGGTTCAGTAGCTCTTGGGCTATCGGGTATTGTCAGTTCTGATAGACACGAAAGTCTTGGAATAAAAAACGCAGGTGATTTATTCCGGACAGTAACTACTCCTGGCCTTGATAGGTCGTTGCCGCGCGGTGAATGTCAAGTTAACAAAGATACTGAAAGTTTACAAGTCCAAGAAGTAATTACTCAATCACACGTATTCCTCTACATTTTAATAACAGGATAAAAACAGTTTCAAAATTGTTCGCTCATCCGTAACTTTAGCTTGTTTAGTTTGCAATTAAGACCAATCTCCGCCTCCAAATTACTTCATAGTTTGGAGGGCTACTGTTGAAAATATTTTATGTATTACTTTTATTCTAACAAAAAATGTCCACTTCAGCAGCAATCGACATAGATGTTTCACTATTACGTTAATTATGCTCACAACTTGAATCTCTAATCTAGTGCCGTTTGAGGTCCCTCACAAACTTATATTGCCTTTCTCAGAGACTTCACTGACTCGAACACCCTTTTAACTCTAATTAACTCAAAGCTAGGCGACATTTAAGATTGTCATTAGCAGTTGGTCGGAATATTTGCAGTCTAAAGATAGCCTGACAGAACTTCTCTTAACGTGGCTGTTTATAGCTCATAGAATTCTCTCCAGTGTTGTATTTTTGTAACTTACTAAAGCTTTTTTTCCTACGCTAATGAAGGGTTATGATATTGTACCTATGTATGGTGCAGATTTATAATCTATACCTACTAATGTTATCTAAATATATAAAATTCAAAGGTGACTGACTGACTGACTGACTGTCAGACATAGTGATCGATCAACGCACAGCCCAAACCACTGGACGGATCGGGCTGAAATTTGGCATGCAGGTAGATGTTATTTTGATCAATTCCACCCCCAAGAGGATAAAATAGGGGATGAAAGTTAATACTCTTAACGTGAGTGAAGCCGTGAGCAAAAGCTAGTAAAGAGATAAAGTTTGTAACATTGATTAGTTGTTTGTAAGAACTAATTTTCGAAAGTTCTGAACTGATCATATTTTTTTTCAAAATCAGAAAGCTACTCTATTTAGGAGTGCTATAGGCTATATTTTATTATGATTAAACAAAAAGTTCAGAGAAACGCAATGGCATGTGTAGGTATATCAAGTTAACGGAAATTGGGCAAAATGTGACACATTACAAGCGTTCGCTTACCAAACGGTTCGGTATAGATGAACATAATGTTCATTAAAAATGTTTATATCTATGTATTAGTTCCATAAAAAAAGTCCGTCGCACTGTACAGTTAGCTTTTATAATTATAGGTATACTATAGTTTTCCCAAAGTGAAGCGAGGGCGGGCAGCTAGTTTATTTATGATGAAGTATCCTCGAAATAGTCTAAGTTACTCAGTTACATATCACTATAGGTGGCCGTTGAAAAAAAAATTAACATAGGATTATTAATTTGAAAGACCAACGACACAGAATATGAAATATTATTAGTTCTTTACTAACTAACTGCCTTACCAATAAACATTTAGAACAATTAATTAGCCTACTCATTAGGTCACTGTCTTTCATTTGATAGCTGATATTTGGATGATAGTGACAAAATATATAACTGCCTTGTATACAACTATTATAACATTTTTATTAGTAAGAAGGTCAATATACATACGTTTAAACAAAGTTTAAAATATATTGAGCAACCCTAACTACTAATTGCTCAGAAGCAATGGACGAATTCAAATCAACAATCAATATTGAACGACGTTTAAGTTCATGAAACCAATTAAATTGAAATTCACACTCTTGTAACGTTCAACTGTTAAGCATTTATTGCGTAATTGTTTTAATTTATAAACGATTTCGTTAATTTGTTATGAAGCAGGTAATAATTTAATATTAGCATTGATAAAAGTAGATACATTTTTAATTATGTTTACTATTCTATTTATTTAATTAGGACCATCAAATACAACGTGTATGTAAACTTTTGTTAAACTTAACTAATTTTAGGCGGTGCATATAATTATCCATTAATTTCATTATAATATTTGTAGTTCAAATAATATGAAAATATATATCTATTAATCTATGTATTCTTACCAGTTTGTACATTTTGAAGACAGGTGGGGTTGGTCTGTTGAAGTGAAGAAGGGAGATATGGGAACGAATGTGTTTAGGGACGGCGTACTCGGAGCTTTTATAGTGCTTAGCACATAGCTCGCCAAATCCGTCTAACCCTACCTCTAGCCTAGGCCTAGGTCATTCATGTTAACTTCTCTGGTTACTGTAGGGATAGCAAAACAATATGCCTGTGAAAATCATAGTTTTTTATTTACTCATATCAAGTTATTATAATGTTACTAACATCAACTAAGTATTACGCTACCTAAAGTAAAGTAGAAATATTTAGTGCAAGTTAACTAAACTTCAGTTTTCATTTGGTTCAAATTCTATAACTCTGTTAAAATTTACTAGCTCATATTTCTACATTTAAATTTTTTCAAGTTGCATTAAATCGACTCGTCATGTTCCTGTTAGTGGCTTGAGCGCTAGTTTTTTTTTCCTTTTTTCGTTGGCTAGCGAGCATCGATAATGCCTTGCTTGTTATTGATATCTATGTGGGTCGATCACTTACTCTAAACACTATAATCATAACAACAGCTATAAGAAACAAATATGATTTAATTAAGATTTAGGTAAGTAAATATAAATAATTAAAGACAAGTTGTCTTTCCAATTTAATTGAATGATTGACGAATGCCACTAATATAAAACAGCGTATTTTGAAATGCGTCCTTTGGGAATATTAGTAGGCAAATACAATCTGAGTATTTCAAAAGCTGATTTACACCTTTCAAAACAACTGCATTCCGGAATGTGAACTGCGCTTACCTCAAGCTCTTGAAAACAGTATTAGCAACAAGCGACAAGAATTACATCATTGTCATTTCAACGAAAGGTAGTGGGCGATGTTTGTTTGTAGTTACCGTTTAATTATGTAGAAAACATTGAAGTATTAATTATTTCAATGAATTTTAAGCACATTTACAGTAATTATCGTAGCTTGTATTAAAATTTTAGTTGAAATTCGAAATAAATTCGAAAGGGTTTGAATGTATGCTAAGTATATTATTTATAATACATAATAATACTGTGACATATCATAAAAATTAACCAAGTTCATAGCTAATACTGATGTAGTTGATAGATAACTAATTTAAATAGTATTTTTTGGTCCTGTCTGGTCAAGTTCGAGCGTACAAGTCGAACGTAAAATTATATTATTATCAATCAATTTAGTAGATAGGTAAGTTTCTAGAAATTATTACAAATCACAATACATATTGGGAATAACTAAAGAACATTTCACAGAAGCAGGATATTATATGTGTCTTGTATCATCAACAAAAAATGTATGAATTACTTTTGATAGGTTTCGTTTTATAAGTTATGTCATTTCGCCATTTTTCCTGTTCCATAATCGTTCGCACCTTCTTGCATAAGAAGAGAAAAGTTAGAAAAAAATGGAAAAAATATGTACGTGCATCAGTGAATTAGTGATACTTTTTTATATCGGGGGGAAACCTTCAAAAGGTACCCATCCTTGTGTGTGCGACCCAGGGTTGTGTGGGATTCTTACCGCACTAAAACCCACCTCGGTGGCCTTCCTCTGCGCTGCGTGGAGGACTGCGGGATCTCCGAGGGAACACAACCAAATTTCTCCGAGCGCGATGCTCTTTGAAAGGATCGTCCCGTACTGGGCCTTGAACTCGGAAGATTACCTGCCTTGTTTACAACGGTACACGGCCACACATACCGTCGCCCTTCCCGCAGTTGCTGTTCTGGACGGTTCAAGCTCCCACTCTAGCCACCCAATCCCTGAAGTCCCCTTTTAGTCCTCTCTTACGACAGATAGCGGATACCGTAGCTGTATTCCAATCCCCAGCTACAGCAACAGAATTAATGATACCTATATAAAATTTGATGACATCTTTTTTGAAATTCGAATTGATTACGGCCTTATTTCATAATATTATAACTGTAATAAGCCTGAGGTCTTTCCTGTTAAGTGTTTGATGGCACTAATTATTGTCAGTTTGTGTTCGTTAATTGTCTGTTTATTCGTTTTTTATAGCCATTGTATTTGTTGTTCCTAGTATCACAAATGGCTATGGGATGTATTGACCTAATTATACTTTACCTATCATTAAAATAAACGTAACTTTTAAAATAAATTATTAATATCGAGAGGAAAAATATTAAAGTTCCTTTTTGGCAAACAGTACTTACTAAAGACACTTGGTTTGATAACTGTATCATAATTTTTATTCTCGACATAACTACATACTCGACTGAGAATTATTAGTTTTGATACTTTTGTAGAGTTTGGGAATATTTAAAATGGATTTCCTGTTGGAAACGAAGTCACTCTTTAATTAAAAATATATTATATAAGTATCTATTATATTTTAAACAACAATTTTTGTTCATTTTAAATATGCCTTTCTACATAATTAAACTAGCTAGTATCTCTATCATGGTTCCCGAGATATAGCCCGCTGAGAGACGGACAGTGAAGTCTTAGTAATAGCATAGAGAAATATATACTAGCGTAAAGTAATAGCATAGAGAAATATATACTAGCGTAAAGTAATAGGGTCCCGTTTTTATCCTTTGAGTACGGAACTCCAAAACAGCAATTTAAGCCGCATATTTCTCGCAAGGGAATCAAAACTTAAAGGGTATTTCCGGTAGACCTAGAATCTTGAAATTTGGCAAGAAAAAATGTTTCATACCACATGTTTAGAAAAAAATCCGAAAACTTTAAATTTTTAGGTACATCACATATTTTTTTAGGTTTGTACGGAACCCTCGGTCGAACTCGCACTTGGATGTTTTTATTAAATAAAATGTATCAAGATACGTTATGCCAACTATTTAACCTGCTACACACACTGTTAGCCTACTTAAATTTGATTTCTTACATGAAAACAGTCAAGTTGTATCGTAGGACACTTGAAGCAATATGGACTATTGATACAGAGTAATTAAAAAACAGAGATAAACTTCTATTGTCTATCAAATTACGGCTCTGTTAATAATACACAAATCGATAGCCCTTCGCTTGTATTGTGGGATTTGTGGGAGCAATGTAAGCCGTTTGATTGCTTCGTTCGTAGACCTCTCTCATTGATTTTATCTGCCCGATGAGTTTATTCCGACTTACCTACTATCGGCATCGTCTCAAGAGCGATGTGATTGATCTTAAATTTTTTATTCGCGTTTCGTGTCTCAGTCACATAATATATTATGTAGTTAGTTACCTAAGGAATATAACAGGACAATGACATTCAGTTAATTTTGAAACTTTCTCTAGGTACTTACTTTAGAAATTGAGTCTGTTTGATGTAGTAGGTACCTACCTACTAACCCGTGAGAGAAATAACAAAATATGTGAATAAAAAATATTAACAAAACATCTCATATGACTAGAAAAAAAGGTATTATTCAGTTAGAAATACATAAAGAATTTTAAATTAAATACATATACAAATAACGACTTGTAAAATAAAAAAAAATGTAAAAATGAGATGCCTGACATAAACGAGTAGCAATGTATTAAAGCGGTGGGTAATAACGTCACTATTATGTCGCGGTAGAAAGTGTGGGTGGTGACTACGTGCCACTGAATTTGTAATGAAAATAGAACGAAGTTATACAAGAATGAGCATATCTCGAACAATTAGCAATTAGTGTTCGATCAGGTGAGCGTGGTTTAGAAGACCGGCAGTAGAAGTCGTAGGACTATTGTCTAAATCACGCCGACAACATGTTTTTTGAGTTTTTTTATAAAAGGAAATGTGACAGTGTCAATTAAATCAACTGATTTAATTAACTAGACTTAGTTCTGGAGTTCATATGTTCGTTTTTACATCTCTTATCACTTTCTAAACGTTTTTGGGGCTTCCAACAATTGGAATGAACTTGAACTTCATAGACAGGTCTATTGACGTAACCTTTAAGTAATTCAAGGACGCAATTCAACTATTCGATTAAATAAATATTTAGTTCTCATAATAATCATTGTAGGCAAGATGGATTACTAATATTGGTACATCTAAAGTAAATAGCTTTATATATTTGTGCAAAACTTTTCTACTTTGTAGGACATAGCCAGATTTCTTTTGGAAATTAATGCGCTCGTATAATCGAATAATCGTTTTTTTTTATTTTAATACAAACAGTCACGTGTATGTCACTGTCTAAGGTTTTACCTACGTATACTTTACCTACACGTCCGGCGCAAGCTCACGTTACGACAGAATTCAGGAAGTCCAGTGTCATGCTATCAATATGACATTAACTTTTTTGTCACACAACACAAGTTATAATCACCGCCTCGCGATGACAGATGCTGTGGGCTTAGGCCGCACAATGGTTTAACCGCAGTGGCTTTTAATCGTGTGAGTGTATGAAACTGGGAAACGAATCGGCTGTACCTACTTGCGGTTTTCCTCTCGACTGATTTTATAATCACGGAATTTTACATAATTGTCGCTAGAAAAAACCGTTTGCAATCCATAGAACTAAGTAGTTTTTATCGTAGTGAGTGCGTCGCAAGTGGTTTCGCGGTTATAACGGTTAACCACGACCGGGAAAAAACCGTACTGCGACCCCTTACCCTTACTTATCATAGGTCACTTAGATCGACTTTAGGTATGACTTATCATACATCAGAAAAACAAAGGAAAATAATATTGAATTGTCATACAATGCCATATCCATTAAATAACGCTATCAGCAACAGTGTAGACAATGTCTGCTGCACTTCTGTTTCAATTAACTTCTAAAAAAGGCATGTCACTTACATGATGCAAACGAGCGCTGCATGGCGTCCATTGTGATATTATCTCCGTAGGGAATTGTGACAACCTCTGCTGCAACAAAATATATGAATTTGGCGTCCGTAATAGATACATGTCATTTTACGGGACGCACGAAGTTTCAAGTTTTTTCTCGTATAATGAACCCAATGACCGACAATTTTATTCATAATATCAAAAAAAGTCTTATCGTTGGTTTACCTTATTGGGAATTATTGTAGTGAAGTCTATGCGTTGCCACATAAGGTCCCATACATTTCAATACTTTTTTATACTATCAAGAAGGACTTTTTATACATCTTAATTATGAGCACCATTCTTATAGGATGCCTAATCAATATTAAGAGTGTAATGCAATATCAATTTATATACAATATCCGTCAGTAGTATCTGTTGTAACATTAATCTGTGCACGTTATCTAGTAAGCAGGGCAGGGCTTCTATGACACCAATCTGGAGTCAGCTGACTTGCTATCATTTCGTATGACTTGTTGTGACTAATGTCGTTTTTGCAGTGGGCGTGCCTTACCTCTAGTTTACTTATCTTATAATTTATTCGCAATTGTTTATTAGATGACGTCCAAAATTTACTACAACAAGCCCACCATAGTAAAATGCAGATTAATATCGCTCAGTTTAAGCAAAAACTTCGTGACCCGTTAATTGACAAAGCCTAACACTATTTATAACTGTTATTAATGATACGTGGCTATTAAACAATAATAAATTGACTATTATAATAATGATACGTTACATGTTAACTATTTATCACAATAATCGAGTATTGTTTCATTGCATGAATAATGAAATTAATTACTGTATATTATATGCATGTAGGTAATTTTATGTTAATATGTATTATATTTTGCGTAAAGAAATACAACGTACCTACTCCTAGGTAAATGGAGGAAGACAAACAAGGATTTTAAATTGTTAGGATTTTAAAAACTTTTGCAGACAAGAGATCATTTTGAAGTCTTTGTAAATAAGATTAATTTTTCCATGTAAATTACTTATAAGAATCGTAGAGCGTTTTAAATTTAAAAATGTTTTTCTTATGAACTTTGATATTAACTTTTTTAACAGAACGATATAAGTATCTAGAACTGTTTTAAAACTTATCTACTATTTCAAATTCTAACATGCTCTCTTCATTTACAATTCTACTGTGCATAATAGATGTAATGAATATTATTGTTTTGCAATTTTATATGAGTTTGTCTTTACGCATTTATCTACCTATAAAATTATTAAACATTGACGTATCTTAGCCACCTGCAATACGCTCCAGATTCCATAGCCAATTGCTAAAGCCTTCATAGGGCATAATTACATTTGTGATATTTGCTAAGACTAGGCCATAAATTCAATTATTTGTTACTTTGGGGCAAACATGCGATATTTCACGTTTCTCTATTTTGGTTGCGTTTAGAGTGGACGTTAAATATTTGTACACACGGTTTGTACAATTTAATTAAATCTGGAATAAATAAATATTTATTAGTAGGTACCGAGCGTATTATATTTTTGTAGTTGTGATGTTGTTTTAAATGTGGTTTTTCATTCACGAGTAGATAAAAATATTGTGACTTTTTAACTTTAACTTCACTAATATCCACTTAAGTTGTGTAATGTAAGAATATTACTCGTATAGGTATGACATAGAATTTATCTATTGTACCTACAGAGATGTATAAAATTGTATCGTAAAAATAATAAACTACCGAATTTATTATTGTTTTTTTAATTTTACATTTGCTAATTACAAAATTAATACAGTAGATTTGAGCAAGTCACTAGGTAATGATGTACCAAATTCTTAAAAGTAGTAGGGGGACGAGAAGTATCTGGCGGCTACAACAGGAGCGGGGGCGGCGACGTAGGGGGAAGCAGCAACTATGGGCGCTGGTGCGGCAGCAACCAGGGGCGCGGGGGCAACCACTGGGGCAGCAACCGCGTGGTTGACTGCGTGAGCGGAGTATGAGCTGGCGTACGGAGCCACGGCATACGCTGCTGGCACCGCAGGGGCGACTAAAGCAGCGGGCGCAGCAACTGGCAGTACTCCAGCGTTAGCAGCTACGGCGAGGGTGAGGACAACCTGCAATGAAACCGATGTTCCGTTACATAACGATTGCGCAATGAACTTTCGCGCCTATATTTGTGTTGTTTATCGATTGGCACGTGAGCTGATAATCGCTTAGAATGCAGAGTATTGTGAATTGCGATGAACAATTTGATTCGATACTATGTTTAGCAGGTATACTAAATAATTACTAGATTTTATTGAAAACAAATCCAAAAACTTACAACGAATTTGGCAATCATTTTGCTTGGGTTGGTGACTGCTCGCGTATTAACACAAGAGGAT
The DNA here is from genome assembly GCA_018249155.1 of Panoquina ocola ocola. Lineage (NCBI taxonomy): Eukaryota > Metazoa > Arthropoda > Insecta > Lepidoptera > Hesperiidae > Panoquina > Panoquina ocola. The sequence goes on along the minus strand of DWKA01001854.1, from coordinate 1,254 downwards.
ACGATGGACTGTGTTCTCCCAAGGATTCTAACATGTTATATACTAAGTGACGATTCCATTGAGCAAGAAGACGGACAAGGAATACAAGTACGCTACGCATGCAGGACGTATGTCGTTGCGAGCAATTTTTCACCGAGACTTCGTTGACGGACGGTGCATTCTAATTTCGACCCTGTGGACACAAATTTCACTGCATGTTATATAACTGCCGAAAGCGAATATTCGTTGAATGAATTTGATTAATTGTTTCCGAATAAACTGATCGATATTCAATGTGTGCTGTCGATCGGATAGCAACAGCTTTGAATAAATATCCGAAATCACATTACTTTTATGAATAGAAAATAGGTATAGGTATTTATTTAGGAATATAAAGAAGTTGGTTTATTTATGGTTTCCTATTTGAAATGTTAAAAATAAGAAGACGGCTTCCTCTATGTTTTCTCTATTGTATTGTGTGTAGAATTGTAGACGACATATATCACGACTATTATATAAAATTGATTTTGATAATAAAAATATGCGAATAATGTCCTTTCTAAGTAAATTCTTATACAATATTTCAGAATACATACACATTTCAATAATATAACCTATTTTATATTTATTTCACGGAACCAGTTCTGATATTTGATCAAATCACTAGATTAAAGTAGGGAAATGATAAAGTTGTAGTGATATTTTAACATCTTCCGTGAAATTACCAAATCACTTAGGGAATTAATTGATCAAATCGCTGTTTTTAACGCTGTTTTTAATTTATGGCTTCAATTGTTTTCAAACTATCCTTTTTTATCAAGGCCAAACAAAATATATTACGGTACCTACATGGTAACGATATTACAAGTATCAAGTTACAAATATTACATTTACACGCGACTAATAGTAACAATCAAATTTAATTATATCGTAATGTGGTCGAAATATTAATTTGCAATTCAATTTGTGGCTACTAATAAAATTGTCTACGAGTAAATTGAAAATAAAATTAATATGTGAGTGATAATAAGCCATTTATGAGTTAGTCACGCTATGTTTTTTGTCTAAAATAAAAGAAGAAAAAAATGGTAATGAAATCATAAAACGATCAAGTAGGTTTAGTAGTACCTACATAATCTTCTAAATATATAAAACTCAAAGGTGACTGACTGACTGACTGATCTATCAACGCACAGCTCAAACCACTGGACAGATCGGGCTGAAATTTGGCATGCAGGTAGATGTTATGACGTAGGCATCCGCTAAGAAAGGATT
>DWKA01001853.1:0-11579 GCA_018249155.1 Panoquina ocola ocola | reverse complement strand
TAGCCTAGTTAGTAGTGACCTTGCTTGCGAAGCTAGAGGTCCCGGGCTCGATTCCCGGCCGGGGCAGATATTTATGTGACAGATAAATTAATATTTGTTCTCGGGTCATGGGTGTTAGAAATGTTTTAGTTATTATTTGAGTGTCGTCCATGCCACCCGCGACACAGGGAATCCTACTGCGGGGGTATGAGTATGTAAGCGTTTATTCGTTTGTTTAAAAAAAAAATAGAGACCGTCCCATATTAATAACAATAAATTTTAATTTCAGCGCGCGTGCCGCAACGATCACATAGCGCTAGCGCGTCGTCTGGCGTCGGGCACGGGGCGGCCGGCGCGCGTGCCGCCGCCGCCCACGCGCGTGCCGCCGCTGAGCGACGACGACATCCCCGTCATCCCCTGCGAGTTCTGCACCGAGATGTTGCCGCTTTACCTCATTACCGAACACCAGGTAATCATAATATATCCGAACACAGGGCTTCCCAACCTGGGGTCCGCAGACAAAATTAAGTCGCGCTATTAAATTATCTTTTGCAAATAAAAGTATGTGTGCGACTTTCTTTTATATTTTTCTCGGGGTCCGCGAGTCATAATAAAGTGGCGCTTGGGGTTCGCACTCGAAAAAGGTTGGGAAACCCTGCGAACGAGACAGATAGATGCGCGGAGGTCGTTTTTGAGTATCGGGGGATCGTGATTGTCTCGGTTCCTAAAAACGACTTCTGCGCATCTGTCTGTCTCTTTTTACAGCTTGCCAAGATGCTTGGCCAAAAATATACCGAGCGTGAATAACTTAACAAGTCGAAAATGCTCATTTCGGGATTTTCGGGGCAGCCATTTTTAAGTTTAAGTTTTATCTGTAAATTCTGATGTTGTGTTATTAAATGCTTTGAGTGTTTATACAACTACATATGTCATTTATTCGCCCTATTAATATTGCTTTATTAATAGGGCTAATGCCTATTATGCATTAAAAAATATCAAGTCGACTTATCAACCTATTCACGCCTGGTATCCATATTTTGTTATGTTACTTATAACCGAAGCACGTAGATAACATTCAAGGTCGATCTTTGAGCGAAAGTAGTCGCTGGCAAGCTAGGAAAATAATTTATTTCACTCGCCTAAATATTAGTGTTATATGTATAATCTCTATTTTATACTTCTTATTACTTGATCCGTCGACGAAACACCAAGCTAACACCGTGTTAAATGATGATTGTACAGATTGAAATGCAAACTAATGTTATACAGGAACTATGCAGTCGTGACTCGCTTCTGTTTCCCGACTGAACTCGCCGGACGTCTTGTACCAGTTAGTGGGCAGCTCCTTACTTCGTCACACATCTAATACAAAAATAATAGGTATATCTCGATTACGTAATATGTTGTTTCACGCCATTGTTCGTTTGATCATACTATACTATAGTAATATTGTCATGGAACTAATCGATTTTCGGTTTAGACAGAAAAAAGCTAAAAAAGATTAAGTAGATATCGATTTAGTTTCTTTTTATGTCACTGCGTGGCGCTGATGTTATTATAAAACTGTCAATTTGGTAGTGTTCAATGTTAAGATCAGTGTACTTTGTAGAATTTGTTTCGGTTTCATGTTTTCATTGGAGTAAATTATGTATTTATCAGACACATTAATTGTAAGCCACGTTGCCAAAATACTACCGTGGTTAGACCGTGTAGTGTCATTATTAAATATGGGTAGTTACATCTTATTATTAATTCAGTGGTATTGGTATGTTATTTTATTAACTGAGGCAGAATCTTTGTTCTTTCTTCATTGTGTGTTAAGATACTTCATAAACAGTAGATATGTATTATTTACATACCTTTAATGAAAGTCCCATATTTGACAAACAATAAGCTCAGTTGTCGTATGATTAAAGCTAAAACAGGTATCATTCTGTCATTCTGTATACTTAATTTTTACTTCTTTCATCATGTCTCAGTATAATTATAATCAATAAATAATCCACTGGTATTTTTCAATTCATGCATATTATTGTTATCTGTCTATATTGCTGTTAGAATTAAATATTTTGACATTATTCTCGGTGTTGTCATATAATAAAAATATTAATAAATGACGCAAAAAAATTATTGTAATCGTAGATTAAGCATTTCTTGTATTTCCAAAACTTTCCAATTTTTTCTTCCTGTGTTTTTCTTTTCTATGTATGTATTTCACTTTTCTCTGTCACATACTTATTTTTATATATTATTGACTTGATTTAAAAACTTTATTAGCTTTAATTGTAACTAAGTTATACAAAGCTAAACATTTTCGGTAGTTAATTTAGAAAGAAATGACTAAATACTCCAGCCTAAGACTTAGGAATTTATGAAAGCTTATATACTCTGAGTTAATTGAATTAAACGTTCTACCAAAGATTAAAATATGATTAATAATTCGATAGTAACATCTTGTTAACAAAAAAAGTGGCAAGACTAATAAATCATTAAATTAGTTTTGTTTTAGAAATTAATGTGCCAAAGTGGCTATAGTCATATTATAATATGCATCAGCTAAACACATCGTCTGAGGCTGAATAGCATCAAAGAACATTCTGTAATAGAGTAACTATGTATATCTGAAATATTTCAAGAATGAAAGACAAATAAAGAATTTAAAAATAAAATACAATACACAGCGCAACTAAGTTTTGCTGGATTATAACAATGGCAAGCATTGTCACCAAGATCTGTGTAACATTTATTTTTAACACGGTTTTTTTATTGGATTATATTTCCATTCATAGTTTCCATTCGTTAACTATTCTAGACATTACTAATTACTCCCGTTATAGCATGGTAATTTTTAAAGTCAAAATTTAGTAGAAAGTTCTGTCTTAATTGTAGTTTGTTAACGCAGTTGTCGGTGTCCTTTAGTTCAGATCTCACAGTTTTAGTTGTTAGTCACGTGTAATAGATTTTATATACTATCTCTGACAAAATGACAAAGTGGCAGACAAGCCTTGTATATTTTATCATAATTATTATTGTTTGTCTTTAGTTACAGTGAGATGTTCAAAGTTGTTATAATATTCTGATTAGAGATTATGTTAATTTTTATTTTTGTTTATCGTTTTAAACGTTTTACTTTTAAGGACTATTAGCATAAGTATACTATAATATTATTATTGTAAAATATAATTGATATAATACTGGTAGATTTAAAATAATGTAACAGCGTAGTTAAGATCATTTGGTAGGGTCGGAGGAGCAAAATGTTTTGAATATTTTTTAATCCTTTCTATTTCGGATATTTTTAGTATTATTTGGCCAGTAATTAAATGGGTAGGTGACTGGCACATTCAGCTAAGTCTCAATTTAGGAATGTGATAATTAGACCTCGAGTTATATGCATTAACAAAATAACAAAATGTGTATCTATAAATGCACTAAAAAGACCGAAGTATGCACTAAAAATTAAAATATGCTGTAAAAACTAGATAAAGCCCATAATATGCACAATACAAAATAAAATTATGCTTTTTTGCATATAATTCGATGTCTAATGACAAAAAAGGGAGACGCGATTTGTGATCGTAGTTAGTCATTTAAAAAGATTCCCAGCATGTTGAATAAACTAAGTAGTTTCGCAGTGTCCCAACATGAACAACAGAGTTGAGAAAACCTATTTTTAAATTTTATTTTTTATTGTTGACGTAATAGAAATCGAAAATTTATTTGGGTGATGATTTTGTGATCAAAATTTAGAATTTAACCTTGTGTTGAATTAGTTCAAAAATAGCGGTCTTTGACATCCTTATCTACTGAGTACTGTAGTATGATTACATACAACCTTAGTACGTTTTTTTTAAATTATTATCTTAGATAGTGAAATCGATCGGATTTACATTTAAAAAATATATATCTGTAATTGTCACTGTGTTAAGTGTTTTCATCTTTTGCTTAGATAATAAGGATCATACAAGAAAAAACATATTTGCATCCTTGTCTCTCATCATAATTAGGTTTCTTTCGTGCGGTACTCGTGTTTCACTATGAGCGATAGCCGCGAAAAAAGCTATTAAATAAATTACGAAGCTTGATGCATTTTTCTTATTGGCATCATTCCAACGCTTGCAATAACTTTATTATTGCTAGTAATAAAAAAAATGTCATAAAATTTAAATGATTTAAATTTAAATGTTTATCTTTTTAAACGAACGTTATGTCTAATTATCTTAAATATTTTTTTCAAATAATATTATGTTTGAAACTAAGCATTTTAACCGTAAAGCGAGACTCAGTATTGTAGCCATGTGAGATCCAAGATATAGGCAATCTATTTGATCATCATCACCTTTCATTTCATCACAATTATTTAATTGAGTGTTAACTAAAGCGATATTATATTTCGTCGCTTATCTTTTACGCATTTGTTTGATAGCTAGTCACTAATAAAAGTAAATATTTTAATCTGATATTATGATAACCAACAGAGAAAATTTAGTCTGTTTTCTATTCCCGCAGAGTAATTTGACAGAATAAAATAATGTCAAGCACAAAATTAATAAGTTATTTTGGTCTGTTCGTCTATTGTTGTAAATTTTCATTTAGGTATGTTATGTATATTATTTTGTTAAATTAATCATGCTTTAAATTAAATTTTACTAGGTATAATAAACTAAAAAGGAGATTCCTAAAATAGCCGAGTCTAAAAAATATATTTCTTCTATCATTTTACGAGTATTTAGTAAAAAAAATTATACTAATTTTAGAAATTGGTAGACTGTTAGTTTTGAACTTATATGGGTATAAGTAAATAAGACGAATTGCTTTTTTATTTTTAATTAGATTACTATTCAATGGTCAATTAGCTTTTAACATGTATACTTTTGAAAAAAATTAGTGTACTTTTCTGATTGTGATGCTTCACTGTTAAAATATGATAAAAAAATTGCAAGAAATGTCAAACTGCTCCGTGGGAGCAAAAACAGACTTTAAGAATGTAATTTTCTCGAGCATTTTGTTGAGATATTGTTTGTTTCGGATATTTAGATGTAAGGATTGTAATTATTATTTATTTTTGTTGCTGAATAAAATTATTTTAACATTATTTTGTTTTGCAAAGTTTATTGGTTATTTTTGTGGTTATGTAAACGATTCGCAAAATAAAAATGTCATTCGCATATATTATGAGCGCAGGTATATTATAATTTATGATTATGACTTAAGTAACGCATTAAATGTATTGTATCACATTATTCAAATAATAAAATAAATGTTATTCGTGTAAAAATAAAAGGAAAAAATTTTGCATGTTGAATAAAGTACCTTTTCTTGTCCTGGTTTCAAGTGGTTTCAATTCATTCATAGCCTAGTAAAGTGAGGAGGCCTAGAGCATTCCCCCACGCGGCTCCAGTGCGGATTGATGGAGCCGGTGGAGGGGTTATTGGCCAACACGAGGGACAGAAGTTTTCACGGAAAGGTCTTCCGACATGGCTTAACGACTGCTATCTGATAATAATAACCGGGACCGACTGCTTTACGTGCCTTCCGAAGCTCGGAAGCGCCATTCAAATTAATCAGTCAAGAAGAAGTTTCACTACTTTTTTCTGTAGAGCATCATTTATCTCTGTAGTTTCTTGCCTCTTCTTCCGAGACCGCTTACGGTAGGGATTTGTGGAAGCGCTGGCGTAGTTGACTTTCGAAGTGTTTATAAAAACCAAGTTCCAATAAAATTGATTGGACTTTGACTTTCGTTATAAAAACGTTAAGGAAATTTGACAATTAATGTTTTCAACATTTTAATGCGTTATAAATAATTAAAATGTTTAGTTTGCCAATAGAAAGTATGTAATTATAATAGATCTTAATGCAAAAATCATGCAAAAATGAAAGCTCAAAACGCAAGCATTCGAAACCACGAAACATACTAAATAGACAAAGAAAAACATTTTGACATTTCTGTTTTGTTTTATCTATATTCGCGCGTCCCTTATGTCAAATGCGTAAACTGTAAAAGTCAAATGTGTAAATGACAAAATCAACATTTGATTTCGATTCACATTGATTCATATTTATTTTGAGATTTATAAGCGTGTCTAAAATAGTCTAATTAACTTATAATTTATTAACAACGTCGTACATCACACTGCATCAAGACGTAGCCGCAATTACTTCGTGAAACAATCAAATTGGATTCACAAAACTGTTGCTTACGTGTAGTACATAAGTGTTTATAAAAAGCAATAATCACTGCGATGCAAGCTGACTGACTTCTGGATTAGAAAGTTGGTAAACAATGAGTAAGAAGCCAGTTCGTAGCGGTCCGAGGCTGCGCGTGGCTGGTCGGCAGAACGAAGGTAGCCAGAAGATAGATGAGCGCAAATACGTGTACACCTGCCAGTACTGTCGCCTCAAGTTTACACAGAACAGCCATTTCTTTCGGCATATGTCCACGAACCATCAAGTCCAGCAACTAGAAGCCACTTACGAGTGTAATGAATGTCAAATCGTGTTTAACAAGAAGAGTAACTTGGACATTCACTGTCAGACCCAACATCAGGTTAAAAGCAAGTCCAAGTGCGAAGCTTGTGCTATAACGTTCAAATCCCGTTACTGTTTGCGAAGACATTTAAAACTGAAACAGTTGTTAGCAGAGAACGCTTGTTCTCGGTGCCATAAAAAGTTTACGAGTAAAGACCGGCTAGTTAAGCATGAGAATAGTAAACATACATTTAAAAATGTTACGTTCCAATGTGATCATTGCCTGTTGAAGTTCAAGGCTCGGCAGTCCCTCCAGACGCATCTACTACGTATCCACAAAAAATTATGATATGTAGTTAAACGTGGGCAATTAAGCCCACAGATAAAATAAAAAACAAGAGTTGTCAATGCTCTGTATTAATTACATCACTTTCTCAGAGACCTCATTTACTCTTACCTAAATTTGGTAGTTGTAATAAGGAATTGAGACTTCTCATTTGTTCTTTTAATTTTATTTTGTTTAAAAAGTTGTAAAAATAGTGTAGTACTCCATATAAAATGTGGAGTAACTTTATACTTAAAAAAAAATTATTAATACTCATAAAATATTATCAACCATGTAACCAATAAAGAAGTATTATTCTGTTTTGTTCAAAAACAAATTACACCAAAACACTACACTGATCGCTGCACTCTAAGGCGCTGTCCTATTGCCATCGCTCGTATGATGCTGTGATACGATTTCATAGTGATGTATGACGTTGCACTATGACATCGCATTGCAGCATCGTACGAGCGATGGCAATAGGACAGCGCCTCATTGACCAAAATAGAGTAGTAATGTGAACTACAAAATTCCAAAACTGATCAGTGATTTGTCACTGACAGATAACAATTTAAAACAGCACTGCTCCAACCAGCAACAAGTTAGCTGTGTGTCGCCAATCTGAGTGCAGCGTATAGCGCAGTATTTCGGCATATTTTGTTTTCTAACAAAACATACAACAATACCATTTTATTGGTTATGCTTGATGGTGTAATCTAAAGCCTCGTATTCATGGTAAACATTTGTTGAGCAACGTGGTTGCATAAACATGTTGCAGAGTTGCTGTCAGCATATTGCAGGCAACATTTGTGTTGCGGAATTGATCACGCCATATTGATCACAAAGTTTCCAGCAGAATTCTCGCTGTTCATCAACAATGTTGATCAACTGTTGCTTAACAAATGTTTACCATGAATACGGGGCTTAATTCCACTAATGTCTGCAAGTCCTAATAGACTAGTTAGTAAACTAGTAGGTCTCACTAGCTCCATTCGATATAAATCTCTAAAAACCATGGTCGGCACTGATTTGCTAAACGGTTCCACAATTTCAAAATTGGAATACTTACCTACCTACTTGACAAAAGAAAACAACTTCCGCAACTTTCATTGAAACAACTTAGCTTCAATACAAAGGCAATTCGTGAAAATACAAGCCTTCATTTCCAGCGAGAATTGTTACAAGTGTTACTAGGGTGACAGAAGTATGAAACATCGAGTCGTGTACAAGTTTGATCTTTTATGCGAACTACACTTGTGCTGTTTTATATTGAAGCTGTCGCTTAAAGGGTCACATCAAACATTCCCCTTCGCTCGGATCCAGACGTCATCCGCATGAAAACTTAATTTACCTGAGTAATACAAGATTGTCATGTCGTTTAAGTACGGTTTATTTACTATCGAGCTATATTTATGTGAACAAGGTTCTAGTAAAATGATATAGTCGAGTCGAGTAAACTGAATTATTTCTAGACATTCCTCTAACAACCCTCAACTAAGTAAAGTCTTGCTTCGAATGTCTTCGTAAGCCTTCCTTTACTTAATACGCAAGAAAAGATACAAGCATCTAATTAGAGAAGTTTCCCATATCTCCGCGTCGGCTGATAAGAATCCTTTGAGTGGTACCTTGACATCGGAATGTAGCAGGCGTAGTAGCAGCGAGCCCGCACCGCATTCCACCAAGATAACTATGAAATAGGACAGCAAACAGGTGTCAAGAGCTAAGAAATCAAACACCAGCGTTAGACGTTACCTCATCTAGTATTTACACAGCGTATAAACTGTCCACTGCCGTGATCTTAGAGCCAAATTCGAGTTAAATTCACTTCAATTTCTTTACTTAGCATTAAATCTGTGTCATTTTGAAATAGTATCACATTATAAAACTTATAAAAATCGAATGATAGTTAAATTTACTATAAGTGTTACGAAATAGGTACTAGGTAACGAAATCAATCTCTATTCTTCCTTTATTCTTAATTACCCGTTACATATGTAGTTTAAAATAAATATTCCTTCCACAGAACACTTAACAGCGCTGTCGCATCAATCCCAGAACAAGACAGCGGTACTGTTCTCTCAAGTGTACAGAAGTCACGCTATCCGTGCGCACGCGCCGCTCGCCGCACTCTACGACGACATTCGCACGTTGCTACGATCAAATACGGAACATGACGTCACTAGTGCTGAAGACCTCGCTCTACCCTCGCCAAGAGACCTCGCAGCCAGCACGAAGAAGTTCTTCAGGGAAGTTTTTCCAGTGGCCTATCAAAATGTACTGAAATTGGATTCGAAGCAGTTCACGCCAGAATACGAAGCTTGCTTGAAGGATGCTTATGATGCCGTGGAGCCGTTTGGCGATGTACCGAACCAGGTAAATATTAATACCATAATAATAAACGTTTATAATGGACAACACAAATAAGACATCAGTATCATCCAAAACAATAAATATTATCTTATCTATCCCGTAAATATCTACTCGGGAAATCTAACGTGGATCCCGTGGCTTCAGGCTTAGGAGGTCGTCTGAAATTTCATATAAGAATAATAATACATATTTTTTTAGTATATCTCTCGCTGAAATACTCAATATCGAAATTTCAATATTACAACCAATCACACGTTCAAAATTATCATCATTAGGTACAACCCATAATTGTCAGACTGCTTGGCTCGAATATCAATAAATGAGACCTTAAATTACAATAATCTTTCTTTATTCTATTCCTGATAGAAACTTTAACTACTTGTAAATTAATTTAATTGTTCTGTTTTACTATGTTATCCTAAGACTACTACAGCGGCGAAATAAATAATTTATTTCTTTCTTTGATAGCTGGCGCAATCCCTATCAAAATCCCTGGAGGCGGCGCGGGCGCTACTCCAGGTCCTAGCAGTGGGGGCTGGTGCGTTGGCAGCCAGCGAGCAAGTGCTCTCCAGCATCAATGAAGAGTGCTCCACCAAGCTGCTTCGAGCGGGAGGCTGCTCGCGATGCCAGGGGTTCGAGGCACCTCCTTGCAGAAGCTATTGCTTGAATGTTGCGAGAGGGTAAGGCTTTCTCTGCTTATGCTCGTAAAGTTAGATAAAAGTAGAATTAGGTGGTGATCATACGTAGACTTAGGTGATATAAACTGACGACATGAAGAAGACAGCAAGAAAATGCTAGATTCAGGACCGATCGGAATGGTGCCAATTAGGGGAGCCTATTTCCAGCAGTGATAGAATGATAGATAGAGGGCTCTTGTTTAAGGATAGGTAAGGTTGATCTTGTTTTCTTTATTAAGACTACAATTCCATCTAATGTATGTTGATAAACTTCGGTGTTGATTTAATTAATACGGAGCTTATAAAAATGTACTCGTACCTACTTAGAAAAATCCGGATAAAGCCTTTTATCCCAAAAGGTAAACCAAAGCATAGTTATGTGTCGCTAGCTGTTCCATTGATTTTCTCTCCTAGAGTAAATAGAATATGTTCCAGGCTTACTACCGTTCTATTGTTATTCTTGAAAATAAGCATGCAAGAGTTCATATTGGCATAAACAACAAATAAAAAAACCTTTATTTTCCGGGAATATTTCTCCAATTTTATGTTTATAAATCTCGGTTTTCCTTTTCCCCAGTATTTCCAAGATAAATAAACCTATCATCCGTTTTTCTAATTGGCTTTCCATTTCCCGGGTTATTCAATATTTAATTTATCAATCTGAAGCCGGAAGCCGCATCTTTGAAGGGAAACGGAATGTTTTCCGCAATTTCATTCAAATGTCTGTGAGTTATTACTTTAATCGCGGCCTATGCGCAAACACGTTTTATGCCGGTCTATCATTAATGAGATTGTCGGCGAACTGCCGCTATACAAATATGATTGTTGGAGAATTGTTGCATTACAATCATAAATGTGTTGTGAATGTCAACAACGGCAAAATGCTCTGTCAATACTTAACTACAGTTAACGTCCAAATGTTCAGTGTCATTATTTAAATTGCGATTTCTCTCATACAATGTCATCCGCCCGAAAATTCTGTTTATATTGATATAAAATTTTATGCCCTATTTCAACTCTTTAAAGGACTATTTCCAGAAATTCTTCTCAGTACTTCTCTACACTAAATAATGGATCTCTATACAAGGTCTCATTTTACTAGGTCCAGTATAAAAAGTTGCATTTTACACATTTATTTTACTACCTACCATTTATTTCTTGGAATAGCTATAATAGCTCAGGTATATTGTGTACACACTCTCTCTCACTCGCACACACACACACACACACACACACACACACACACATACACACATAAGTGAAGGTGCTATAAAGCTTACAAATAACAAACCATATAATAATATGTATCTATCAGGTGCGTCGGCTCCCTGGTGGCGGAGTTGGACGCACCCTGGGCGGGCTACGTGGAGGGCGTGGAGCGGCTGGCGCGCGTGGAGGCCGACGCGGCGCTGCGAGCGCTGGACGCCAGGGTCTCCGAGGCCATCATGCACGCGCTTGAGAACCACGTCATCTTGGAGAAAAAGGTTAGTGGCATTATATGCAACTAGCGGCCCGCTCTCGCTTCACTTCGGGAAAAAATATCTTATTCATCTTATCGTGATGTAATATAGGCTATAGCTTTTCTTGATAAATGGGCTATCTAACACTGAAAGAATTTTTCAAATTGACTAGTAGTTTCTGAGATTAGCGCGTTCAAGCAAACAAACAGACTTATGCTTTATATAGTATAAGAAAATTAGCATCAAAATCGTCGATCAGACCAAATAATTCGTGTAGTTTTGAAAATTGGCACAATCATT
>DWKA01001852.1:0-11581 GCA_018249155.1 Panoquina ocola ocola | reverse complement strand
AAATTAGAGGTGACATAACAAAATTGCAAAGAAAACATACTGTTGCAGGCTTGTTTTGAAGTAAGACTGTTTTAAGAAGATTGTGGTTCAGGCCCAGGGCCTGTAGACAATTGTCCCAAACGCTTGTAGAATAGTTAGTGTTTTATTCTACTAACGTTTCGGATAATTGTCTTAGGGGGCTGTTATAGCAAGACTTAGCGTAACCGCGTCGCGGTCGCTACCATGTATGTTGGTATTGTTGGTTCACAGTTAAGTTGGTAAGTTAAACATGGCTAGTTGTTCAACACAAACAATACGGACCGTTTAGAGTAAACTTACTTTGAGGGCGGCTACGTCGTTATTAGTTGAGAATATCGCGACCGGACTTTGCTAACTTAGATACATTGAAAAATCGGAAATGTTGGGAACAGAAGTTAAGGAGCAATAACATAGTGACTTGCGCTCGACTTAACCTTACATATGGTGTCGTTGTCATTGTGGTGTCAAAAAAAATAACGCGCCAAGACGCTAATGTTGCAGAACAACACGACGGACAAAAGATACGACAGCAAACATGAAACGAAACAAACATTAGTTGGACAAACAAAATAAATGTTAGCGCCAGCAGGGAATCCAAGACCAACGCTAATTAATAATTAAGCTTTATGAAAGTTAGGCTACAGCGCTCGTCGCGTCGCCTCGTGGCTTCCTATCATTACCAGAGTTACTTGTAGTCGTAACTACGCACGAATTCTATAGTTGAATGGGTAGTTTTAGGATAGAAATTTCTTCAACACTTCCGTGCTTCAGAGGGTACGTTAAGCAATCGGTATAGGTTGTTATTATTATATAATGGTCCATAAGATATTTTGAAAGACCTTTACTCGTTATAAAACTTTCCGACACGTGGGTTGATAACTGACCTTTTCACGTGGTGGAATTTGAATCAACACGGCGGAATAGGCTATAAACCTCATCATTTGACAAGATACTACTAATTGGTTGAACCTGTCAATTACCTAAGGGCAGATCTTTATAGGTGGTAGCGCCATGTAAGGTGCGCCCGGGAAGGACCACCGCCCCACCTTTTTCTGCCGTGAAATAATTGCCTACATAGCAATTGTGTTTCGGTCTGAAGGGTGTTTTGGGATTCCGGTACACTTATATAAGAGGCAACCATCTGTCCTCGGGGGTAGCAACGCATCTGTGACGAGCTTCGAGTGGGACAACTATTACACTGTCCTATCCGAAGTTTGTCACAGGTGTCCATGGGCGGCAGGGGAGGGTGGCACTGTCAGCACGTTTGCTACCTTTTTTCCATAACAAAAAAAAAAAGATATGCCGAGAATAGAATTTCTATTGTGTCTCGTCTCTTGACAGTTCACAGGTTAAGCCATGGTTAGCTTTAGCGTTCAATACAAGTAGCGTTCGCAATAAATTGTAGGAATGTGTAAGGTATTCATGGTTATTGCGGGTAGAAGCGCGTTGACAATGTTGACAAGTGGTTATGTTGAAACTGAAGTGTCGATTGCAGCGGTCGCTGACGCAACGTATGCACCATGCATCTCAATTATTCGTGTCGGAAACCTTCTGTTGGTGAAATAAACACTTACGTGACATACAAATGTTTGTGCCTCGTGTTTGTGATATGGTCTATGTCTGAGTTAGTCCGAAACTTGGAATATAAGGGATCTGTGAATCGAGCGTGCGAGCGCTATAGTATTGTTTATCAAGGGAGCAAACAATTATTATTTTAATGGTAGAGATGTTTTTTGAAATCCGCTCTGGTTTCTCGAATTCTGTAATAGATTGCCGGCAGACCGTATCGATCGTAAAAGACGATAGAGCCAGTTCCTAATGATTTCCAATCCCTTGCTTGTGTGTGCTGCCAAAGGACTCGACGAGACTCGAGTTGTCTTTACGTTAGATTTTTCTTCTCAATTGATGTCTTGGTTAACAACGCATAGGCGATGTCTTATAGTGATCTTGATATCTATGGGCATGGTGACTTTTTAACATAAGATGGTCACTTCTAATCGCTCATAGACTATTTTACTTAAAAAAAACTTTACAAGCACACAAATGTGTGCCCGTTCAGGTGTTATTGCGCAGGTATGACCACCTCAAGGTTATCTTTTTCGTGATATTTTCGTGTGAACACACCAGATGCTTTTGTACTACGAGCTCGTCCATTTGCTTCCTAGCGAATACTGCGATACGGTATTAAATTCCCCGGATGGTAAAGATACCTCTACCTTTAATAACTGCATATTGGCAATACGAATGAATGGATTCTCGAAAATAATATATGGGGAGAGAAAAGTTGGTGCTGGCGAATCAGATAATGATAATTTATAGTCTATGAATGTAGCGCGCAACACCTGCGTGAGATATCTGACTTTCCAAATTACTTTTTTATGATCGTATTTTCATGTTTACTGCGTGTTAGAAAATATGTGTTTGTTTCTAAGACAGTATGATATTTTACACCCAGTTAATAATAAATTAGTTTGAATACTTTCGATTTTAATGGGTTTGATATTGGTGAAAATTTTTCATTAAAAAACCAGTACAGGTTTTTTAAGCACTGTTTCCTCCCGACTTTATGGATAAAATACTAGCCCATAGCAACTGTAGATATTTTCTTGTTGCAGGATCCAAAGATCCGGAACGTGGTACTGATCGGGTCGCAGGGTTCCCTGGAGGAGAAGACCGTCACCGTGTGCCACGGGCTGGACTTCGTCAACATTACCTTCATTAATTTCTGCTGTACTAGAAAGGAGATTGCGCAGGTAAGTCGGTTGTAGGTGATCATTGAATAGAATAGATAATTATGTTAGATATATTTTTATAATGATAATGGTTTACTGCGGTCATGAGTTGCTATCGTTTGCTGAGGAAATCTTATCGGAAGCTTTAGGAAGCTAACTTTCAGAATGATACTATGTAAATTACATAGGATATGTGTATAATACTCCATTTGAGCGATCTTGCGAGATAACTATTATGAGAAGTAAATAGAACATTATTAATAATACACCTCAGACAATACATTTCTGACCCAAAGCTTAATATTTACCACTAGGTCTACGATAACATGATTAGTTATTATGGAAATAATTGTCTTTAAATTGCTGTCTTTAAAGCAATGCAGTGTTAATGATGTGAAATACATTCGACCTTTATACGTTGAACTCATTGCAGCCGCAGACAAGTGTCAAGTGCTGTATCGGGCGTGATTTAATCAAGCTCAATTCGTGCGGGTTGCGGGTGACTGGCCAGTGTCCATGTCTAATTGTAGGCAATTACTGTGACATTTCACTCTGAACTGTGGCAATGTTAAATGGTAAAACCTACTATTGGAACGGTGGTTGTGCCATGTTGTTTAATTAAATTGGTGGATGCTTTAGGCGTGGCTATTATAATGACTTATAAAAATCCAGTGTTGGAATCATGTTTCGCTTCTAAAGGTGGTGCTCAGCTTTCCATAGGATCGATAGCAGCATATGAAAAGAGCAATAGTAACTTTTTACGAGTCACACAATTTGAGGACGTCTTGGAGAATGCTAAGAGGAGCATAGTAAATTTAAAATGAGCAAGCTAAACAAAATGTTAATCGATTAGTCAGCTGCGGAGCAAATAAAACGTAATCCGCTCCGAGTTACATTGTCCCCGGGAAACGCTGGCGCTGAGATTACCTGGCTCGATGGACCAATTTTTCATTCTCCCCAACCAAATGTATTTTATCCTCATCTAAACTTTACTTACCCGTCGCGGCGTCTGCAACGGCAATGGTTTACTATAGCTACTACTAAATGGTTGCTTTAATAAATAGAGGTGGATTCACGATCATGTTGATCGGTAGATCATAGAGAATTGATTAATGTTATCACTTTCCGAAGTCAATGGGGCTCCCAGGTGTAATACGAATTAAATACAATTTCCTGATTCTACTAAAATACGAATCATTACACGTGGTGCTAATAGCGAGAAATGAATGATGTGAATAAAACAATGGATCCTTGTGATAGCTAGTTGTTATTATGTCAACGTGTGCCGGATGTATTTAAACATAATGAGTTATGAAATATTATTATCATTAATAGCGAAATAATCGCTGCCGAGTTATCTACGGCCTATACTGGATGCTAATTTCATAGTCTGCTAAAATGCACTTATTTTGACCAAACGCGACGATGCAACATTACGACAGCTACGACTTGATTTATATTTTTGTCATTATCCATTATCCTACTGATATTTTTAAAGCAGCTCAGTCCATTCAACTCCACGAACATTTCAACGGCGATAAGTTTTATTACAAATATTGTCACCGTGAGAGCTCCGAAGTTTTTTTTTAGTTTTAATCTGAAATATTAAAACATTATATTCCGCCGATGTTCCGAGCGTAGCGTAAATGCATTTATGGGATGAAATTCACGACGTTGAAGAGGCGAGCATATTTGTTTGCAGCTGTACGATGATGCTTTAGTATTCATTTCGTGTGCTTATTCGGCTAGTGGATAACCGTGTTATAGGGAAATGTGTTTCAACTAGCTAGTGGGCAAGAGTTCATTGAATTTAATAAAAGCTTCAATATGTGGCTGGGCACTTAAAATTTTACTGACTGTATCTAAATGACCTGATTTTTTTAACTTAAGTTATTTTAAAATAGTTAATATTACAACACGTGTATTTTATATTTTTTTTATTATAATGTAATTGATCATTCCTTAACAAGGTTAACTTGAGTTATTCCGGTCTGATCCCCAAAACGGATCCACTGTCAAACTTTAGGTTTTAGATAAATTTATCTTTAAAAAGCAGTAGAAGTCTGAACGTTGGTCAGTCCACAGTTGATCCTTGTACCTTGATCCTCTCTTCCATTCTTATGATGGACATTTTATAAGAGCCAATGCTGATAGGTATACGTTTAAAATAATCAGGTCATATTTAAGATTATAATATCTTTTATCATCATTCTTAATGGAAGCATTGTTTACACTCCGGTGACACAAAGAAGATGTTAAAATGTGAGACAAGAAAAACAAAGTACACCCGGTTCCTATTGTTGTGGAGACTGCTCGAGACTGCTTTGTCCCATTTTTGTATGATTAAATATTACAATCCCATATGATGAACTTGTTCTAGAATAATCGCAAAAAGTAAGAAATAACAATACTCTCGGGAACATTATCATAATTATAACGTTAGAAAAGAAATGAACGTTATTTAAACTACTTTACAATATTCTGTTTGTGACGTTTGAAATGAGAGCATTTTTATTTACTTTACCTATACATTTTCTAATTGTAATTCTTTGTGAAATATTAAAGAGAATAAACCACAATGGCAATACTGCTCGTATTTTAATATTCATTTCTCGATTCTAACGACGAGAATTATTCAGAGTACAATACCTGTAGATTTGCATTATAATATGAAGAAGGGAAATATTCAATCTCGTTGCAACAAATATACGTTGTTTATATTGTAAATGTGGAGTGGCTCGTGATATATGTACCTATTTATATTGTCGTATTTAAAAATATATCAGATCCATCTTCAAGCGATGTAGGCAAGTAAAAAGTATTTGTAAAGGTGAAAAAGTAGTTGTTTTGCAGATTTATCAGAGCCCCTATTGTACGTAAATAGAACTTAAACTCTGAAGCCAAAGTATCGAAGAAAATTCTAAAGGTTTAAACGAATGTTTCGAATGCTCTTGCTCCTGGCGCTGGTCCAAATAGAGCTGAAAAATTCAATCAGATCTGTAATGATACCGTGATATCTAATAAAGCACTCATACGGTGTCAATAGAGAAATGAAGAATCAAATGATCCTGTCCATCTCGGATGGTTTTGATATGAAATCGATTTTGAAGTTGATTGAAGTTCAATTCATAGGCCATATGAAGGGTTTTGAACGGTACAATTTTTATTCGTTTCACCGATTTGTTTCCTGATCAATGACTCCTCCACAGATAAGCACTTTCCTATTATATAGCAGCATTATAAGTGTATCTCGCACCTCACATTAGATTTCTTATTTCTAGAAGCTATATCGAATTCGCTTCAGCTTTAATATTTGTAATTTTCGATAGCATTAAGCAGGCTTCCGGAATTTCGGGACTGTGTAATTTGTTACCGTTAGGTTTTATCGTTGTAATGAATAGAAAATTTATGGTTGAACGGATAGCGATACGATGATAAATGATGGATGGACCAGATGGTGTGTAAATATTTCGTTTCGGCGACCGCGATTTGTCTTCGCCGAATGAAAGAGAAAATTCGCCTGACTGCTGATCTGGGACCGTTTGCCACATGAATAATTTGATAATGTTGGTCTAAGTTACTGATTTGATGAATGTCGTAATGTGTCGGTTGCCCCAGGAATAGTAAGATTTTAGAATTTATGCCTAATGGGTTGATCGCTTCTACTTGTGGAAAATGGCCTCCAGGCCATTCCAGGCCAGGAGTGAGAGGTGAGCCTTGTGGTCTTCCTCTATAACTTTTATACTAAAACAACTTTGACTTTCAATGCCCCTGGATATTTCTTCAACACAGCTTCAAATACTAATATTTTTTATTTTAATTACCAAAAAAAATATTACTAAAGTTCTTAATGAAATAGCTAAAAATGAAACGAATTATCATTTACATTAAAATAAATAAAAACGTTTTATGTCTTATGTTTATAATTATCATAAAACGCTTATTACTCATAAAATCCGTCGCAGCATTCTTACTACCACCGGGTTTTAATTAAAACTCCATTTTTGTGTTTTCTCTCTGTTCCAAGTATTTTTTCACGTGTCGTTAGTGAGCAGTCGGTTCTCGTTTCGTTATTTTTATTTGCAGAACACACGTTTTAACGGTCAAGTTAAAACTAGTTTAATGGAAATATTGTTTGTTTTATCTTTGTACAATTTCATTATATCCTGAACAGAAATAGGATGAAACAAAAAAATAAATTCATGATACTGTCAGACTTGAGGAACACTCACAATTTCCATGGCAATGAACGTCATCTTTTCAAATTTTAATTATACGTTATCATATTTGTTAGACGTACGTTATGGTAAATTTTTAGGTAAGTAATTTAATTTGACATGATGCATTTAACGGATTTCATTTTGTATCATTGGGATTTGGGTTAATTTAAACCTTTACGACCTTTAAACGTCGTGCGTCACTATGAAATCGCATCGCAGCATCGTACGAGCGATGGCAATAGGACAGCGCCTTACTTATCTCATATATTTCCAACAATGACCATGATACACTCTCGCGATCCTTTTCTTTTTAACAGAGACCCAAAATAAAATCAATAGGTGTTCCTTATCCCAGTATAAACATCTTTTCTATCTCGTATTGATTGAGGTACCGCAGTCTTCCCAGATGTGAGAAGCTTCTGCCTGGTAACTGGGACATAATTTGCCAATCTGTTAGAGCGTGGAGCAATGCTCTGGGAAGGGTCGCGGAAGGAACTAGATGATGCGTAGCGCTGAAAATTGAATTAGGTGTCGCGTCGGGCGGCCGGCCCATCCATCACCCGGCCGCGTGTACAGTCAATCCGAATATCGAACATTTTAGATCCCGCTAGAAACACATTCGTAACTAGTTCGGGGCTTGTACGGACTTGGGATTCTAAATCTGAAATAAAATCTACTGATACTTGAATGAATGATGCTGAAGCGATTGTTATGGATTTTTTGAATGAATCTGAAGATATAAGGATGTTCTGATGCATTTAATTTTTTTAATTGTTAGTGTGTAGGCAGGAGTTATTAAAACATAGTGCCAAAAGTTTCGTTATTGAATTCAGATATAGCTTAACGCATAGCTACTGTTAACCCCCTACGAAATTCCATATCAATTAGATATCATTAAAACAAATTGATTAAACTATATTACTATTGATTGGACTCCAACCGGCGTGATTAACGTTGTGGCTGTACTGATGATCGCAGGCGAAAGCTTGTAGAATAGGAATATCGATACATAGACTTATATGTGTCTTCACGTGTAATACAATCAATTACCATCCTAATTATTATCAGGGATAATTACCATAATAGGTGAGTTACAAATTTTAATGAGAACGCTGTTTTCGAAAGAAAGAAAGAAATTATTTATTTGCAAAATACATACATTGCAGTACAGGGTTACGTGCTACGGAATACAGATTTTTCGGACCACATTTCGCCGCCATGTCAGATGAGGAAGATTCAGGTGACATGCGATCTTAATGCAGAGCAAGTACAGAGGCTGTGGCTACTGTATGCTACTATATCGTAGTCACAGTATTCACAAATACTACGTGGTCTCATAGTGAAATAGAAAGAAAAGAACGATTAGCAGCTTTTGTCTTTGGCATTGTTCAAGCATTTAGTGAGACATTACTTAGGACGTTCCTTTCGGTGATAAATTAACGAAAAATAATTAAGTATACCTATCGTCATTTTTACTAAGGATCTTTCCACTTGAAAAAGCAGGTCAGTATTCGGTCTAGTGATCTTAACTAACGGATGGACTATCTCCAATATTGGACGTTAGCCAAGATAAGGATGTGAAATTGTGAATGAAACATACTGAGATATTTCGTTATTAATGATAATGGCTTAATATGAGCTTACTTAAGGTACAGTAGAGATACGTAAACAGTTTAATGACAAAGTGCTATTATAGCCGCTACGAATGTAATTTTTGGTTGTGATCGACAAGCAACGCAATTAACTTGGAAACAGTATTACAGATAGGTACTTAGTTTCTGAAACATTACGTAGACGTTTATAGAAACAATTGTTTGTGAGATTTGACATCTAAATCCATTATAATATTTGTAGATCTTACTACTGAGTTTCAATTTGGCAATTTATATATTTTGTCAACAGATGTGGACGGACGAGTTGTTCGCGTTGGCGTACAACTTGAATCAGTTCAACAATCCGACCATCAAGTTTCTGGAGAAGCTCCACACGAAGATAGTGCTGAAAGCAGATAAGTCTGGCAAGATCCTCGTCAAGAAGTAAGTGCATTTTAAGTTAACGATGTTATTAACTAGGAATAGAAGCGCTTAGGTGCTTGTTCGTGAAATGAAATGTTTTTAGCAACATCATAAAAAAAAACATTAACTTATCAGCTATAAAAAAAGAATATTATATTAAAAATGTGCGTTTGCGCGCCTGCCTGTGCGTTTTCTTGGTACAGCTGAAAGAATCATAAAATATCTTTGGTAGGACAAAACAGTTTATTTAATTTCATAATGCAATTAAATCTTATCATTGTACAAAAGGAACCCAAACTAAAGCTACTGGTACATTATACCCCGAGTCCATGATCATTAGAATCATTATTCAATAAATCTAAGGTAGACGGCGGCGTGCTTCAAGCGATAAAGGCCCTTCTATAAAAGTTTTCTGGTAAATAATGGCGGGCTCGCCGGAAAGCCGCTCGCAGTAGGCGTCAGCATTCGCAACTCATTTATTCTTATCCGACTTTAACGATGTGTCGAGTCGCGGATACTGCTTCCATGAGCATAATAAATTTTCAATAAATCATTGGAAACGTACCAATCATTGCACCCCTACACTATTACATGTACATGATTTGAATGAAAAATCATTTCAACCAAAAGTTCAATTGGTTGTGAACGCTTGCAAAGCAAACGTTTCCAGGTTCTAATTCTATTCGTAGATGTTCATTCATTCTATTGGAATATACATTCAAATATGAAATACATTGACATATATTATGGAATACCTGAATTCATAATCGTCGTACAAAATTACAGTAGAAGCTATGAATAACTTATAGTTTATACTATCTTTTGGCCGGTTGCCCATCTTTGACACATTTATCATGTTAAGATATTATCGAGATGTGGAACAAATAATAAAGAAATTATATTTCTCTTGATCTAATAAACGCCAAAGAATTTAACTTTGGACACCGTTCTTAGTATATTTGGATGATAAATTCGCCACTTATTGTATTGCACGTATTCTTATAATAATTATCTTTGAAAAGTTTGGAATGAAGTTGGAAGATGGCGGCAATAAATGGAGGCTCTACAGGCTCGCTTGCTATTCTTATCCCATAATAGTTGAGCATGTCGTCGTTATAATTGATATATTTTGCTGAAAATCACTCTTAACGTGCGCATCTCACCTTTTATATAAAAGTAATTATTCGAATATCACAAGACTTAAATTCTCATTTCAAAGATGAAAGAAAGATTATTAATCTTATTCTGATTTAGTCAAATAAAATGCTTTGTCTTATTATCACAGCGCATCTCGTCTTCCGTGGCTGTTAGTTGAAGTCCTTTTAAAATACACGGAGTTTACTGAAAAAGCTACTTCTCAAGAGCTAGTGGTAGTTTGAGCGAATTTGAAATGCGCTTGTGATGTTTTGCAAGCCCGTTGCTAATTAACCTGATTGAAGCTGGAAAAGGTATTCTGTGAATGTTTGCTGCTTTTCCGGAAATGTATGCAGTTTAAAATTTTATTAAATAGTTTTACGTTATGGACTCTACACTCAGATGAATCTAACCATCGACATGTGTAGGCATCGACAGCACGATCCTTCTGACGACATTCACGCGACAATCACTAACTTGCAAAAAAAAATTGGGCTCGTGTAGCCGCTTGTATATGCCGCTGACACCGTCGCTGATAAGATTATTGTATACGTTGGCCAGTCGGTGGCTTTGTTCCGTACACTCTGTTTCGTGTCTTTTGAGTTCCCCTTTTTTTAAATAATTTAATTTGCTTGACCACAGTCCCATCTGATGGTAATCGGAGACGCAGTCTTAAGGCGGTGGGCACACTATGACCTATTCACTCTTTTCTTGAATTGAAGAAAACAAAATTATAACGAATGGAAGAAGTAGTTACCTGAGCTGCACCTTTGTCGGTTCTTGTTATATTAATTTTTCTAAAAATATTGCATAACTATATATCACAGGATATGCCATTAAATTTGAATATGTGTGTAATTCAAAAGTTCAATTTCATCGCTCGTCGAGGAGACTGAAATTTAAATTCATTGAGCTTTTCATCTGAAACTGTGTTCCATTTATTCTTTTTACCGAATTGAAATTGAAATTGGAGTTTTGATTCAAGTTCCTGTATCGAAAGTGGTTTGTATGTGGTTTGTTTTCATATAGATGTGAGTATATATTAATTTGAATACGAATATTTTCTGTTACAAGGAAGTAATAACTTTTTTTCGTAGCGGTTACACGCGTTAGTTTAAAGTAAAGTAAGTAACGGTTTTATTATCGTATCTCAGTGTCCGAGTCTTTCCTTTTCTTTTACACTCGTAAATTCAGAGACTCTCGATAACTTACACTCATTAATTCGAATCCCTCGATAACTTGAAATTTTTCCCGGTTCCCTTTAAATTGCTTGATAAGTGAAGTAAAATCAGTATCGGTTGGTCCCTTTGTTAATTCGAAAGTGAAGGAAAAGTATATTGCAGTGATTTACAGTCCGGGCTTTCCTACTCTCTATAATTTAAATCATTTACGTTCGTGCTCGTACCTACCTGTCGTCTGTTTACACAAATAACTTTACGATAAGAACTATTAAGATAATGAA
>DWKA01001851.1:0-11583 GCA_018249155.1 Panoquina ocola ocola | reverse complement strand
AGTAAATAGGTCTGGAACGCTAATGGAATTTTATGTGACTTTTTTTTCATGACGCAAATATAGACTTTGTTCTGTAATATTATACTTTCATTCCTAACATTGTTCACGTTTTTGGACTTTCATGCAATAAGTATTTTTAACTTTATGTAGTAGTAACACTAGCAGCCATCCCGGCATCGCACGGGTTCAATTAATACAAAAATCAATAGGACAAAAATCATACCATAACGACGCTTCGTTACACTGTAAAAGAAAGACAAAGAAACAAATATGTATATAGAAATAGTTTTCCATTAATAATATTAGTATGGTAACATACCTGGTGGTGGAATATCCTTCACCTCGATATTGGTAGGATTGTACAGAGATCCCGTCGTGTTGCAGATCTGGGTGACCATGCTGGCATCCAGCAGCTTCGGAGGCAGCTCCCGGATGCTGTACTGCAGCATGGAGCCCACGAAGCGCAGGTTGGACTCGTAGTCCTGGTCTGCGGCACCCAGCTGGAAGTTCACCCAGGTGGGGTCGTAGGGAGAGTGCTGGGTGAACTCCACCATCCCTCGGATGCCGTCCATGTTGATGAGAGCTCTGAGGTGGAGACGAAATTCAATGTGGTTAACGTTATTTACTGTAGAAATGTCAAAAGTGCAAGGATATCGGACTTTGAATTCTGACATACGGTTATTTCATAATGCCCAAAATAATATATCCAACTGATTATGGTTAATTATTATGAAACTAAATTACTTAGGCGCAACAGACAGTCGTAATAATTAGTTAATAACTAAACTTAAAAATAGTTAATTATTATAATCTCTTTGCATTCAATTAGGTATTAAATGATAGGTTTCTACTTGGAACATTGTGTACAGAAATTAAAGTACTCACTTGTCACTTTTCGGAGGTATGAGTCTCAACTTGGCACACGCTAGGAAACTGTCAACGTGTCTGTTGTCGTAGATCACCACGTACAGGTTCCGCTTGGTCACCTCCATGTCACCTCGCAGGACGTCGATCACCTCGTTCTTGTAGAGAGTCCTCACCTTCTGCAGGTTGGCATCCGTCGCCACCTTCACCAGGCCGAGTCGACTGTCCAGGTCTCCCACGCTCATGCCGTCGCCACTGTTCTCCGGGTCGAAAACTGCTTCCAGCACATTGCAGTTGTCCTCATGGTTCGCGCCCTTGTCGGAGTCGAAGATGTCGGTCACGAACAGCTTCCACCTATGCTCGGTATACTCCCCCTTCTGCCCACCTTTGGTGTGATACAGATCTGCTTGAATATAGGAATCGGATTCATCGAATTCCTTTGAGTAGAACCAGTGGAAGTTCAACGTCCCCGCTACCGGAGAGGAGAATTTTGCCATAGCGTGCTTCTCGTGATGCTTATCGGTGGCCAAGATCGAGCCACATATTATCCGGTCGCTCTCGGCCGACTCCAGTCGGATGCTCTTCCCCCAGATGCCGTTGGGACCTATCAGGCTGTTCTGGCTCTCGTACTCGGCGTGGTCTTTTCCAGGCACTACTAGGTATCCTAGTTCTTCGGTTAAATCTATCAGTTCTTTGCCGATGCTCGATAGGGAACATCTGTCGGGGGATAGGTCCCTGTAGTCGACTGGAAACTCGTGGATGGTCCACTTCCAGACCCCGTCAGGGTACTGGAGCGTCGGCTTCAGGTTGGTTCTGATGCTGATGAGGGTGTCGTTCTTGCTGGAGAACTCGATCTCTCCGTGCAGGCCATGTTGGGAGAGATACGCGCGGAGGACGATGGAATTTGATTCTGTCAACAATTAAATAAACTTCGTATTAATAGAGTTCAAATGCTTGCACGTAAATAATTAATACATTACATAAGTACGGTACCTTAAACAAGTAATGGTGCAAGTAGCATGAACAATATGGACATACATAACTAAAATACGAGATACATTGAACCATGACCCAAGTAATAACTTTAACTGTCAAAAATTCGCTCCGTTCGGGAACGAAACCCGAGACCGAAACTGCCATTAATATCCCAAGGGACGCAGTGACTTTTAATGATTATATTTTATTTTCAGAATGGTCCTCATTACTATATCCTTAAAGTAAAGATAAACCCTAAAATCATTAAAAGAAACATATTATTATTTACGACTTCACAACTCACTCAACAACGAGTTACCGACCAACAGTCAACAACAAACATGGTATCCCGCTTATTACTAGCTCTCGCTCTTAAATTACGTGTTGTGATTACAAATAGAAATCGATACGCAATAGAAATCGCAATCAATATCTTCATAGGAAATCAACTTAAACTTATACTCACCCTGAACTATAATCACTAAAGCTAGTAACTTTGGCAACACATGACTAACACTGATCATTGTAGTAGTTTTCACTTACATTTTCGACTAAAATAGTTATTTGTCAGTTAACAGTTGAAACCATACTCTGTTGTTCTCGGTATCACACTAAGTGAAAGGCGGCGGTTCAAGTCTTACAACTTAGTGAGCGGGACAGGTATATGAGGGAAAGAGAGGCGATGTAACGTCATTGTAATGTGGTAATGCGAGTAACCCACACATTCAGCTGATCACCAATTCGACCGTCTTGGGTAAACACAAACTTTAGCCATACTAGCGGTCCGCCACAGTTCCGTACGGTTGCATTTTGGATTTGAAACAAAGCCTTTGTCCTCAGTTGACTCTACTTTAATGTGAAATCGTATCAAGAAGTGACAATCATATTTCTAATGGCTTTCAAGTAAACAAATCTTTTCTTAAAATAAATTTGATTCACAGAGGGACAACAAATATTTGGAGTTATTGTCGAATTCAGGCAACTATGTAGTTTCCGGGTTCCGCCTGCGGCTTCGCCCGCTTGGATTTCCGGGATAAAAACTATCTTATGTTTTACCTATCCAAGTTACCCTATAGGTGTGTGCAAATTTCATGAAAAACGATTTTGGCAGTTTTTGCGTGAAGGGCAAACAAAGAAATATACAAACTTTCGCATTTTTAATATTACTTAGTAGGATAGTTTCAAATCATTTACCGTGTACCTAACTGTTAAAAACCGAGTAGGTAACTGTTAAATTCAGTATTTTGTATAGATAGATTATGGACAATGTCTGTGTGGTTTAGCTTAGGAAATATCTTCAGCGTAACTTAAGCCAACACAGCAGTCTAACTGCCGGTATTGGTTCAAATAAAATCTCGAAGCTGTGTTTATAAGTTTAGATACCTACTTTCCAAGTACCTAATTTTCGTTACGAAAAGACAAAGTTGTAAATACCAGCTGACCAGTTGTAGTTTGATCTAAATTCCTATTATAATAAAATACAAGGGAAATACCTATGTACGTACCTAAGCTATAAGGGCAACTTTTTTATCGAATGAATTTCCGCATTATTTCGTTAATATTGTCCGAAACGAAACTCGATTACAACTTCAACACGGCAAGTCTTTCAGATTATACTATGTATATAGCAGCTGATATTGATGGGTGGAAAAGTTTAACATGGTGATCTGATCAATATTTAGCAGATTATCCCACTTTCGTTAGATTGTTATACATAGGTAAATCTCATACCGATAGAATTTTGGTTTGAGACATAAATAAACTAAATTCATGTGTTATTAGAAAATAAAAGTATAAGAATAGATATAGTTAAAGTCCGTAGTAAACTTGTATTTATTGACGATGAATCATTCGGCTATAATAAGGTTTCACTTTTAAATAATGTCACGGGCGGCGGTGACCCCAAGGTCACAATTTGTTCAGATCGTTTGCTACCGGACCTTAAGTAGGTATACTCGTAGTATAGGTATTGTAATTATGATATACGTACGTAAATCTATTAGGTAGTGAAATGTTACAATTGTAAAACTAGGTCAATATTTGCACTGTCACTCTCCGCAACTGAGTGGTCTCTTTTCTTCAAAAGTGTAGACGACGATGTATGAAGTGACCAAATGGAGAGTAATAAACTTAATTTTTCAAAAAGATACTTTATAGAATTACTCTAAGACGTAATATGAGGGTAAAAAAAGAAGAAATCGGAACTGCATGTAGGATATAAGAAGACGTCTGTGAACGAGACAACGTTCAAATCAGTAGACTGACCAATTTATTACTATTAGGTTTAATACTAAATGGTGTCCAATTAAATATTAAAAGGTTTCTCGAGGCATTCAACAATCAATCTGTTTCTGTGGTGACATCAGCTGAAATGAGATACTTAATATCTTTATTACTTATCATATCATAACACAAAACCTGTTCGGCATGTAATTGAGCAAAAATGATGGTATTGTGTGGCGGCGCTCGTCCATCGCCGCGCGCCGCCCGCGCCATACGCTGCGGCTATTTCCAGCCCTCCTCACGCCATCGAAATAGGGTTATTGTAATCCACACCGACGGCCACTGTTCGATATTTGCGCTGTGTTCCTTATTTCTAGGTTTTCATATTTGAGAAGCTGTTAAAATAATTGTAGGAACTTTTTCTCTATTTGATTGAAAGAGTGATTTCGGGCGCCCTGAGGCATGCCAAAAGTAAAAGCCCATAAAGTTGTATCTGTAATTCCAGTTCTGGCCTCGCCGGTGATTACTCATTCCGCTTCATTCAGCTCAGCTGATATTCATCTAATTATAGCTTCTCGTATAGCCAAGATTTGTAATAATAACGGCAAACTAATTAATTATAAATTTTAAAATTGTTTACGGTTCTATTTTACAGATGTGCTATTACTTATGACGAATAGACAAAAAATGTATAAGCCAAAATCTTTGCGATGGGGTACCTAATTGATTCAAACTATGGTTTTCTAATATTTTATTCCATTTCTGAGTCTGGTCTCCTCTCCCAACCTTACACCGCTCCACCGCCCTACAGAATCATTATTTCAATCTTCATGACTCATTTTGCCGATAGATACAACATTGACTGCATTCCAATTGAGAATGGATTTGGCATCATCACAGTAGGTACATCGGAGAGACTGCATAGCAGCAAATCTATATTCCTCATCCACGGCGCAATAAGAGAGTTTTAATCTAGAAATCAGGTGTCATTACACGTGAATAAATCATGAAAAATATGTCTTAAATGAGAACATGTGCCCAGTGATAAACGTTGAATGATAAAGGTGGTCTCCCGAGCACGGGGACCTGAGTACAAATACTGCACCTATCTCTAATTTTCATGTTATGGGCGTATTATATGTTAATTACCACTTCCTTCGGTGAAGGAAACCATTGTGAGGAAACCTGCACACATGACAGCTTGTCATAATGTTCTCAGAGGCTTGTAAAGTGTACCAATCCGCACTTGGCCATCGTATTGAACTATGGTCTTTACTCCTTTCACACAGAAGGAGACAATTATATAGGTTGGAATCTATACTATGATGTATATACAATTGTATCTAGTCAATGTATGTAAATACTATTTAAGGAAAACAATTGAAGCAGTATCATCTTCAGATTTTTTCTGTCGGTCTATCTACATGAGCGTTCATACAAGAACTGGAGGACAAAATCAGTTGCGTTTCTCTCAGTTTAATATAAAAGTACATCTTAAAAACTGGTGAATGTTTCATCTTGATGCGTCATTTACAGGCCGAGATATTAACAATAGGAATTTTAACATTCCACACCTACGAAATTCAAGTAAACATAATTTTGCGATCGATAGAGATGGGTTGATCCAACGCAGATATTATTATGACGACTACATTTGAGGTATAGGTACCTAACCCTGATACTCTCACGTAACAAGAGTAATTGGCAAACCAGATGACAACAACAGTAAATAATCATACGCATCTGCAATGCATCGTGACGGCTCGTCATGGCTAATCAAATAAAATATGTCAACAGATCATTGCACTATTAGGCTAATCCCCTTGACCATTTACATAAAAAATTATAACTTTTATAAATAAGGTAACCCTTGTTCACCTTCCAGTGATTTTGAAGAATAATACACTTTATCTCTCAAGTTAAAATCATGGGATATTTGTAAAAATTAGACTAAAAATTAACATTTAGAAAGTCAAACTGTTGACACCCTAAAGTCATCAATTGAACTGTTGCTTTCCTATAAAATATCTAGTTAGAAGACGATTTTCTGATGTAGAGTTTGTATTTGACTGTGATACTATATTCCGAAGACGAATAATTCGCCCACCTATGAATCAAATATTAACTTTTTAACCCTTAGCAACGAAGGAGCAAGTCAGTGAGCCGTTAAGACACAACGCAACTTCGGCGCTGTACCCAAATGTTTGGGCCAGTGAGTTCTGAGTTATCTGGTATTTTGATAGAACTGGGGATATCTCGTCTATTTAAAATGTAACTTGTGAACGTAAAATCCGGTCGCAGGTGAGATATTTTTAAAACTACAATGGCTGCGCGGCCGAGTCGAAAAGCGAACGGAACGGTTCTGATGCCGATTCGTCTTGTAGCTATCCCATTTGGCGAACTATATATGGAATCGCGTGCGCAACACTCGGAAGGGAGAGGGGGGAGTGCCTCTGGGATCTCCGAGAGGGAACGAAATCTCGGAGTCAGGGTGGGACTGCCGAGCCGGTCAGTCTCTCTTTCGTCGATCCAACAACAGCACAATGGTAAGTGCAACACAGTGACACTAGTGAGGCTTTAAGTGAAAAAGTGAAGTGTAGGAAGTGTGGAATAAACGTAAACAATGACAGTGAGGACGGTGCAGCACCAGCCGGCGCAGCACGTGGTAGAGACTGCAGTGCGGCTCTAGTAGACTAATGCTGTGATGAACCCGAACATTTAACTGAGGATCATATACATCGTCTTAAACGCAGATTCATACTAAATCGTACTAAACTGTCTTCTCCGGTGAACAAACAAATACTTGAAAGTGATTTCGATCAAATCGAATTAAAGGAATAGTACTAGAGAATGTTCTAACCAAATAAATCTTCAACAACGGTCCGACACTTACAGTAAATGAATAAAATTGAATAGTTTTCCAAATAAATAATAACGCAACCTTAAAATCAATAACGAATTAGAAATGAATACTAGAAATGGGATCATGGAATCTATTTCTGATAGTTTACGCAATGGAGAGCCAAAACCGGCGCGTGTAAGCTAACTCTGAATGCGATCTAAATATACTGGCGCCACCGCTGTATCTGGTGCACGCCGGCCAATGGATTTAATAATAGAAACATGCGGATATACGATACGCGCCTTCAATACATTCATTTTTATTTGCATTAAAATTTCTTTTCTTTTTGAGAAATTACTTAGAAATTACAAGATCTATTCCAATTAGGTGCCAAATACAAAATAAAATTGATATTGGTTTTCAATTCATTTTAACAAAAAAAATATTGAGTTAATCAACTTTCATAATATAAAATAACTATCGATAGATAAATAGAAATAATATTATTAAAATACACAAAATCATATAATAGTAATGGAAAAAAACTCAGAATTATATTATTATTTTCGTACAAAATCAATACTTACGTATTTTCAAGATGATTTTACGTGATAAAAATTTAACAACAGCGCAATGGAAAATATGAAACAAGGTATTAGATATAGACATTTGTTTTGCCCTAAATATTGCAATTAAACTTTTAAGATTTCAATTTCTTTTCTAAATTTTCATTCCTGAAAATATACCATTTTATTTCCAGTCAAATATCACAAAAATCTAAATTTTTAAAGATATGCTTCACGAACTTCCACTTACTGACTTACTCGGGACACAAATTCCAAAATATGGCAAAATCCTGACCATAAACATCTTTCCAGGCGGATAAGGAAAAGAAGATCAAGAAGAAGAAGGCGAAAGAAGAAGCGCCTGCAGAAGAGGCGGCCGCGCCCGCCGGCGGCGACCGCGCGTCCTCCCGCGGCTCGCGCAAGGCCAAGCGCACCGGATCCAATGTCTTCTCCATGTTCTCGCAGAAGCAGGTCGCTGAGTTCAAAGAGGTCAGCATTGTCCGGTTGTTCCTTAGTATTACTAATGTTTTGGACAATATTGTCTCGCAGGTTTCTTTCGCCATTTCTTTCCCTCAAATGGCGGAAGAATCCATAGATTTAGATTTTTTTGCTACGCGAAGAATCAGATTTATTATGTGCATGTAGCAACCTATATGATTGAAAGATTTTGAATTTGAGTTTGGATTCTCGTTTTTATTAGACTGCCAGATACAGTTTGTTAAATATTTTTACACTACCTATTCTTATAAAACGATTTCATTTGAGTATGTTTATAAACTGTACCAACAAGTGCTAACAACGTAAACTGTATTTGCTACGAGATAATGAAATATCCTCTATTCCCCGAAGATGTCAAATTTCCAGCTAGCCCTGTTTAGCTCGTGCTCGACTTGTTTTATAAACAGACGTCGACGGTTGTTTTGATTTCTCTTACGCCGTTTTATTGACGTCACGCAAATTGTGACACAGTGATCTCGTTTCCTCATTTTGAAACGCAAGCGAGCATCTTATTTATCGTTCCCTTCTCTCTGCAGGCCTTCCAGCTAATGGACCACGACAAAGACGGTATCATCGGCAAGAACGACCTCCGCGCCACCTTCGACTCCCTCGGCAGGCTCGCCTCCGAGAAGGAGCTCGACGAGATGGTCAACGAAGCGTCCGGCCCCATCAACTTCACCCAGCTCCTCACCCTGTTCGCCAACCGCATGTCCGGCGGCTCCGACGAGGATGACGTCGTCATCAACGCCTTCAAGACCTTCGACGACGACGGCAAGATCGACTCGGAGAGGCTGAGGCACGCCCTCATGACCTGGGGCGACAAGTTCTCCGCCGACGAGGTGGACGAGGCCTACGACCAGATGGACATCGACGACAAGGGCTTCATCGACACCAACAAGCTGATCGCCATGCTGACCGCCGCGGCTGAGGAGGACGAGGGCGGCGAGGCCGCGTAAAGCCGCAACACCACCGACTGAGGAGCACCCACGGCGCCACCGCCCGGCCTCGGTTCCGCCACATCGGATTAAACACGATGCGAACCGATCAAATTTTTATTTAATTTAAATATCACTCTATGTAATTTATTGTTTCCATTTTCTAATTTATATATAATGAAAATATAGTTTTACTATACCAACAACTGTAGTAATGAAACTGTCCCCCGCCGAGTGACTGCGAGTACGGAAGTAATGTGGTGAATACCATGTATTCATGTAATTATTTTTGTTCAAATAAAGTTTCAATCAAGTCTGACTAAGTGAATGGGCCGCTGGCCCGTCTTAAGACAAATCTGGACTTATCATTACACACCACACTCACGCCACACGTCACATTATCTAATTCCCGATGGAGTAGTGTTCAAGTTTGAGCAATAACACTGTTGAAACCATTCGCAACACAATATCTCGCAATATTCTTTTAATATCCTTCGAAATACCCTAAATATATCTAATACATAAATTGAATTCTATTTGTAGGTACTTATGAAAACATGGACATTGCTTTACAATATTTCAATTGGCTTCAAGAAGGCATACCACGCATACCCGATGAGCGATATGGTATACCAATCTTATAAATGGTGGCGTCCATCTTACCATACGACGACGTTATATAATTATCATAAAATAGATATTTCTCTCTTCGATATTTGTACTCTTTATCCAAAGCTTTCAAATATAATCCGATCAAGTTACACTACATTCAGACAAATCAAGTAGCATGAATTCTGAGCATGAATAAGATCCATTGTGAGCAAAGTCTTTTCGTCAAAGAGCAATGGTATAAAATTGGAACACTTATTAAATTTTAATGTATTTTCAAATACATTTTACTCAAGAGTGGCCAAGGTCACCCCTGAAATGGTAGCTGTTGAATGGTAGGCGGTGGCTGCTGAAATAATTTATGTAGAACCTGCCAGCAAAGTTAGGGCCCCGAGTTCGATTCCCAGTCGCGGTTATTGATAGGACATAAAATGCTTGCCCACAAACCCACAATGTAGTCAATGTAGATAACTTTTCTAAAGTAATTTTATACAAAAGCTTACCACAATGCAGATAACTTTTCTAAAGTAATTTTATACAAAAGCTTTTCTGTATAAATTATTATACTCTCAGCGAAGTTGATTGTTCGTATTGCCATATTTTTAGCATATTGGAACACAAACATTCGATATATATTATTTGAGAAAATAATTTTATTTTGGTAGCACCTCTTATTTTTAGTCTGTGCAATTAGTAGTATTCTGTTGTGCTGTCAACATCAGGAAACGGAGATATCATTGTGACTTTGTGACAGATAAATGACTTATGTCATTTCACAATATCTCAAAAATAGTGTTGACTGTTTTTGTTTTGATGTTTTTCATGTAATTGTTATAAATTAAAGTGTAGGAGGGCGTTATCTTCCTACTATTTTGTAACAATGACGGCTGAAAGCATCCAGAGCACAGTGAAATCATTTAAGTATTCGTACCCAACATGTACGAACGAGGATATCCTGTACAAGTTAGAGGTACCGGTGGAGATCCCTCACGGAGGATCGTCGAGAGAGCTGGTGCAGAGGGTCATCAACATGTTCCATATACCTGTGTTTTTGGAGGACGGTACGTGGAATACTTCAAAGAAATAAGTTTATAATACAATGTTTATAATTTATTTTAGAAATAAATTTATAATTTTTTGCCTACTCCCAAGCAATGTGATTCATACTTTTATGTATCATTCAGTTTATTAGGTATATTATGTTATTAGGTATTACTTACCTTTGCAGAACTGAACGAGAAACTAGCCACGTTTATAGCAGATGAGACAAAAAAGTTTCACAATGAAAGAGATGAAAAATTACTGAACCAGTTGAAGAACAGTGAACTAAATGTCGAGGGGATTGTCAAAAACTGGGAGAAGCTCTTCAAGGAGAATGTTGTAGACTTTGCAGAGCAGAAGGGCACATCGGATGAGGAGGTATTTGCTGCTGCATACCACAAGTTAGTTCACTCGCCAGCTCTCGACACTATTCTTCAAATGGAAAGCTCATATGCCAAAACTGTGATGAATATGCTTAAGAATAGGGATGATGACATACAGAAGTTAACTCAATCGTAAGTTATTAATTTATTTGTTTTCTCTGTGTATGGCATTAGAATGTTACAATGTATTAATATCTTTTAAAGAGTGGGTAACTACTTCAAAGTAATAATACTTATCCTAACTTTTAATAAAGTCTACACACACTACAGCCCAATCATACAACTACTAGGCTGTCATATACATATAAATATGTGTACTTATGATTAATATTAATCATGTTAATCTAATGTGGGTATATTGATTTATTGAGATAGATAGTTGTCACCTACTAGCTCCTGAGCTAAATAAAGCATTTTTACGTAAATAATGTTTTAATTACAATATTAGTACATAATAATAAACAAATATTATTTTTATGAATAAAAATACTTATTCGGTCAAAAAATAGTTGGCGCCCACCATGAACTTTTAATTTAGCATTCAACTCTTTACATTACAAACATTGCCTGTACCAGGCAAACAGAAGAAATGGAGCAGAAGCTGCGTCTCCTCAACACATCGTCCACCGAGGCAGAGATCAACGCAC
>DWKA01001850.1:0-11584 GCA_018249155.1 Panoquina ocola ocola | reverse complement strand
GAACATTATCTTGAGACTTAATATTTTATGGCTTATAAATATCTTATCTCACAAGATAACGGCAGTGGAATTTTGCAATGACCATGACCTGTGTATACATGCACTAAATAAATAATTTGGTCAACGAATTGTTTAAAAATAGAATATTTTATCTACCTACCAGTCGAAAGATAATATTGATACAGCTTCTTTTTAAATACACTTTAAAATACATATAATATCCACCTACTTGACCCCTTACGATATTCCTTAGGTATATTACGAAGCCGTCGTTGGGCACGGTATGAAGGCAAAGAGAAGCATAGCGAAGGCTAACAATTTTAATGTATTTAGTCCATAATTATATTCTATTCGATTCCACATAATATTTTATACAGTACTCGTATTACTTATACAAGAGAAGACCATCTGTCCTCAGGAGTAGCAACGCATCTCTGACAAACTTCGAGTGGGACAATTATTACTACTGCCTTATCCGAGGTTTGTCACAGGTGTCCATGGGCGGCAGGGGATGGCGGCACTTCAAGCTTGTTTGCTACCTAAAAAAAATTGTGGTCACATAATTAAAGACACTATACAAATTATAAAGTCAACAAGCTCTCTGATTCTTTATTTTTACGTTACATTAAAAAGACAGTACCTGACACGTGTATTAGTTTCTTGCCATCGCGCCCGTAGTCGAAACGCAAGTCGCCAATGTATTTTATTGTATAGTACAAGTATAAGAAAAAAATGTGTTAATCTTCCAAGACGGTAGGTATCACAATATTGCAAGACATCCTCCGTGGCGCTGTACAAAGCGTCCTTTGTTTCAGGCCACAATGGAGCCGTCTTTGCACGTGCATTCGCCCGTGAGCGACGCTTTCCTTCACCGGCTACCGGCTACCCGCTACTGGCGCATTTCTACACTATTTGTGATAATTAAAGTGATCTAACAATGTGTCTACATATAGATACATAAGACTGGATACTATACATCAGACTAAATAGGTACCTACTAGTTAAAGTCAAATAATTGTCTTCCAAATTTTTGAATAAAATCTACTCTGCCAACTACAACTGACTAAAAATAAAATGTTCAACATACTTACATCATTATACCTTTCATATAATATCATAGCAAATAATTTAAAATGTAACCTAGAACCTCAATTTTAAGATTATTTTAAGACATAAAATATTCCATTAGGATAAGTAAGTATTTTATTATTGTCAGCCTAAACAAATTCCTAAATATTTACCCGTACCGCATTACAAGTAAGCAAATAACAATAAATTCGTTCAAAAATGTTAGTTTTTGAAACAGTAACATAAAGGAACGTAACTCTTTGATCAGAAATATTCAAGACTGACAAAGAGTTAGCAGCGCTCGATCAAACAACAGCGTCCGTCCCCTCGAAGACATACAAAAACTTGGGGATCAATAATCGGGTGCAAGAATGAACAACCTAACAACCTGTAAAGGCAATTAACGGACTTATCTCGTGAATAACGCGATCAAACGGAGGGGTGAGGTGGGGGCGGGGGGATGAACTTGTAGTTGAGCGGCCGAGAAAGAGAAATCAATCTTTGAACCAAACCTACTGGACGGGAAATTTTATACCTTACGACACGACTTAGAAAAGATATAAAAGAGCTTCATTTGAATTTAACTACCAACAGCATTAGAATAGATAGGTATGACGTGACGAACTATAATACATGATGAAAAATCGCTAATATAATAATAATTTAATTAAAGGCTCACGGTGTAGTCGAAATTACCAGTCAGCAATCAACCCCCAACAGTATAATAAACAGAGTGCCAAATATTTTTTATTAAATACCCAATTATCTATGTGCCTACAGCTAACCTTATTGAGAAAAAAACCGTGGATCTATTCCATATTGTAACTAGAGTTGATTTGATTTGCAAAAATGCAATCGTAAGATCGTAGCGCTTAAAAACAATATCGACGATTGCCAGCGGCAGGACTAATTTAAATATCAAAACTAATTTGTCGAGAGTGGCGCAGTTTGATTGTGGCTCGAATTAGGTGAAACATTCCGGAGGAGCGCCGGGGGAGAAAAATTGAAATCTTAAAGGAGTAGATCAATTGAAGACAATGAAACCGCTATTGTAGAAAATACTGTTAAGTTTTGAAGATGTTCTTCATGTAGACGACATTTGACATAAAAGTAACATAATTTCATAGACAGAGTAGGTAATTCATTGCACATAATATTGCATTTTGACTGCTTGTTACACCGATGCTTTTACCTCCATAATGACTGTATAACGATATATATTTTCTAAATGACATTAAATTCATGATACGAATGATATCAACACAAAACTGTTAGGCAAGATAATATACCTGTAGGTATGTACACAGTCATATTGCGCGTAGGTAGAGATAAACACAATTTAGTAGTATACTATTTATGGGACTAGAGCATTGTAACTAAAATTCGGAGCAATTTATTTTAACGCCTACTTTTTAATCACCAGAGTTACCCCTCTCTCAGAAGGGTTCCGATTGGGGCTTTAATTAGCAAAAATCGCGCGACATTTCATCTCGCTGTCAAACTTTTCCAACAATTATACTAACGGCTAGAGTTCAGTTAATTTGTTTTGCGCAAATGACCGGCCCTTAATGAGAATTAAGGTGTTTATAGAAAGGACGATAATGGAGCAAAGTTCATTTCATTTCGATAATTTAGTGACAGCTGTCGCGGAGCTCTGCGAGACACTGAAGCTGTTCAGTTTTCTTCTTTCGCATTTTTATTACTAGGTATGATAAATTTCAGTTTGCTCACACTTTTTCATGTCCATAGATGAGCCATCTGCTAATGGATTGTTTGGTGGTTGGGGATAATGAAGATTTATCATCGTACAAACAAATAATTTTATATGTTCTATGGCAGCGACATATTTAAAAATCTCAAAAGAGTCTATAGTAAATACTTAATGAAGACAATTGTGATGGTTATAAAGAACAATCCTACAGATATTCAGCGAAGCAGAAACCCATGAATACTAATTAGACATAAAAGAAGAGTAGCTAAAAGAACTAAGATCTTAATCTTAAGATCTTGCAGATTGTAATCTCAAACAGAGAGAGCAAATTCCAACAGGTATGGAATAATTTAAAGCCACGCTTTCTATACAAACAATTAGCGCAAAGAGAAGCCCAAAGCAAATGTTTAAAAACTCGGACAAACAGAATAATTCATCCGCTGTTCCCGAGATCTCTTCACCCTTCAAAGCGGATCTCAAGTCTACCGCAGTCCGAGATTTTCCAGCGCCCATTTTGAACGTGCAAGTGACGAAATGCCAGCGGACAATGATATCGGAGCGCTGTACATTACACCACACGATAGATTATAACTCAAAAACATCTGACTTGAACTAGACAATATCAATCTCCTCGATCAAAGTAAAATTGTTAAACTTTGCTATGTGACAATCATACAGAGAAATTATGATGAAAATTTAGAAAGTTATTATGTGGTATGCGTATGCAGTGTAGAAACAGAAGAAAGGCACCTAAAAGAGAACTGAACTGACACGAGGCAAAAGGACAGAAAAAAAGAAAACCGAAATTTTGAACATAACATGAGCGAGCTGCATAAATGTATAAGAGATGAGGAAGATGGACCTCTTATCATTTGCCCCGAACCCTGAGTTATATTTGAGACGGCGAACCGGCAATTACCCGCCGAACTGGAATCATTGCCCTCGTCTAATTAATTCTTCCCTCTTTTAATGTTCAAAAATCGCGGCCTCTAATTAGGTTTTAATTCGTTTTATTGGGCCAGTCATGAAATAATGGCGGACCACTTGCCCGGTCGCAGGCCCGTTTTATTACCAAACCTTTCCGATATTTCAAGTTTACTCTCCTAACTTAATATCGCTAATTATTTTAGGCCTCACTTAAAACTAACTTTCATTACGATTTCGGCAGAGGGTTTGAACGGTTCGAGAGCTTCTATTAAATTCCTTCCAAAAAATCTGTTGTTTTTTCTTAGAATCAATTTGCGGCCATTATACCTTTGCTGACACTTAAAATTAATTTAGGGCTATTAGTGGGCGTACTTTACTCTTAAAGTAAATTAGTATAGAAGTATGAGATGACTTTGAGCACACAACAAACCGTTAACGACATACCTACCTATATTGTCCTATATCCAAAGTGTTGAACTAAAGAACATGAACCAACATGAGCATCCCTTTAATTTCTACGTAAAACGTAAGAAAAGTGTTGGCGAGCACACTGCGCTGTAGGCGTCTCTGGGCGGCGCGGGCCGTGACGTCACAGATCGGAGGCGATTTTTTCCGGCGATTGGTAATCGGCTAAGTCATTAGGAGTCGCTTTGTTTTTTATCGGCGGGTAATGACGCGGACAGTGTCGTTAGCGGCCGCTGGCAGGTGATGATGGCCAGGAATCTGGCGGCGGCCGACAAAAACTGATCGTTTTATAACAATCGACAATCGAAGCTGTAATTTAACGATCTTTTTACTTGCTTTGTAGCTACTACTACATTCAGGCTGTGTTTCTTTCAATGAACATGTGAATGTTCATGATAATGTGTGTCTGTTAGTACGTACCCTATAAAGTGACTGCATGTTGTGTAGATCACAGATGATAGACAAGTCAAGCTACGTCACGTGCAGAAATTAATATATTACGCTCAATTATTTTGAAACATCTAAGTAATAATTGTGTTACCTGTGTAAGTCCGTTCTCAATGTGTGCTTACAATAAAAATATTGTAGAAAACACATCAGTTCTATTTCAAGAGGAACTACAGAGCGGTTCAAACCGAAGAGAGCTTAATTACATTCAGAGCGGAGATACCCACGCGAGTCCAACTTCGCAAATTAAATATTATTTTTTCCTTTGGTATGTTGAAAGTTGTCCGCGGACTGCGGTCATGTACCGAGGTTAACTAGTTACACAGGGCTCGGCACCGACCGCTTTAATATTCGCCACTGGACGTCTACAATTACGCTCGAACAATTTCATAACTCCGCTCCGCCTTTGAGCGCAAACTCCGTAGAAAAAGAAGGAATATTAAAAAATATATCAGCTACAGCGCTGCACAAATAAACAAGCGATACAAAAAGTGGTGCCGATACAAAGGACCGCGTAATTAGATTAGCGCCAAGTTCCATCGGACCTCGCTCCGCTTCTTTATAATGCGCTCGGGTTTCTAGACCTGCGATTTAACAAGTGCGCTCTCCTACCAATGAGCTTTGATTTGCAGTTGTTCTGGAGTTCGATCGGTTCAAAGAGGTCACGCTAAGTGACGCCGAGATATTGACGGGGAGCTTTCACAGGCCTTTCGATATTTTGCACGACAAACATTCAACTAATATCGATCACAAATATATAACAAATGTTTATTAGCGCAAAATTTCGAATAAAATGTCACAAGCGAACGACTACTTCATCATTACAACGCATATTTTTCTCCCTGTTGGGATCGGGTCTCCTCTCACAATGTGAGGGGTACAAGCCATAGTCCACCACGCTGGCCGTTAACAGACTTCACACACCTTTGAGAATACTACGGAGAACTTTCAGGACTCAAATCTCCTAACGACGTTTTCCTTCACCGAAACAAGTGATAATAAACGTGTAATACGCACATAACTTTTTGAAGGTTAGGTACTTACCTATACCAAAACTGTTCTCTGCTCACGTCAATCCATACGTGGTCGACTTGAACTCTTCACGATCAGCAATCGACGTTTCTCATAGCATGATATTACGATCAGATAGACGGTCGTCGCCCGAAGTAATCCCGGCAGTCGGAGCCACGGCCGCAGCCCGGGGCGATCCCATATCGATACGTATTGTCACTGGAAAAATTACCAGCGATTGCACCGCGTGTTATCGCCATCTTATTACGATTATGACCGCGGTATACATGTAGGTATATACATATTATAGATGTGAAGCGGTTCTAGTTTATCTCGGTGCAATGGTGAATATTAACTTAGTACCTAAGTAGGGGTCGCAAAAACTTTACGCGATTGTATTTGAGAGACATAAAAAATGTAATGCTTATTTTGTCTCTACATTTAGAGTCAATACCATAAGCTTTGTTATAACCGCAATCTAACAAGTCGGTTAATAATAATTCCAGTTTACAACCTACTAAAAGAGACGCTGTTTTCTTCACATTTGTTTTACAAATAAGAATCAAAATGAAAGAGAAAAGTACCATTAAATATTGAATATTAACAGCTCTTAATATGCAACTCATAACTCGTAGGCGATAGAACTATTGATCATCTCAGTTACGTAACCCTGTTGCAACATGCGTTACATCCTAAACGTGTCACATGTACACGTGTTCGGTATCTGCCGCGAGACTGCGACGTAATGACAGATTACAGCTCCGAGCAGATATGTGATTCATTCCCCGGACTTCGATTGCGACATCTAACACTACACGAAGCTGAGATAATGTTTGTAGGTTAAGCGTAACCACTTACGAGTATGTAGCTTTAGTATGGGTAAATTGAAGGTCCATTGGAGGTGAAGGATTGTTTCAGAAGCAGATATCAAGCTCACGATTTCAGGCTTTCTTTAATTGGTGCGTAACCACTTGTGAACTCGTAGCTTTATTATGGGTAAATTGAAGGTTCATTGGAGGTGAACAAATGTTTCAGAACACGTAGGCTCTCTTGATTATTTTATTAA
This sequence comes from Panoquina ocola ocola, assembly GCA_018249155.1. Lineage (NCBI taxonomy): Eukaryota > Metazoa > Arthropoda > Insecta > Lepidoptera > Hesperiidae > Panoquina > Panoquina ocola. Next base: position 4,889 of record DWKA01001850.1, on the reverse strand, counting down.
ATATTTGATTTATTTTTTAATTCTGAAAAAGCTCCTTTGACAGGACGACCAATCGTTAACTCATTCAGTTTCGATAACAAATTCGACAATAATATTATCTCAATGTTCAAATACTGAGAAAAGTATGACCACTCTGTATATGTATGTAGGTACACGTAAGTACACACATACGTGACATTGAGGGTAGATTGAGTTTTTGTGTAAGATCGTACCTCGCAGCCATCTTGGTTTATTCCCGCCGCGGGCTAACTTCGAAGATTTGCCGTCACCGCTCCTTTTGGATAATAGTCTTTCAAATAATCTTCAAATCTAACTGGCCGTAAAGACAAATAAGGTTTGACATAACCTTTACTTACTGGTTGGATGGTAGCTTTTTCAGAACACCGACAGATATTATTATTATCGTGCACAACAGAGCGTTCAAGAAGAAGCACAAAAGAGGGTATTGTTGTTCACGGTAATTAAATAGCTCTAGTATTGGCTCCTTGTGACTATACTAACAATTTTCTACTCATAGATATACTTTTACAAATTCTATCTACTCATAGAAGAATACGCCTATAAACTCAATAAGATTTTTCTATTTTTATTTACCTATTACCAGAGCGCTTAAAAAATTGTGATTCAATGGCTAGTTACATAATCTGTAAAATGTATCTACGAGTAAGTTCAACCCAAAGTACAGATCGCGCGTGAGTTGACTGCAGTCGGGGCCTGAGGAAAAGGAGGTGAGCATAAATAATGTTGAGCTTTAATAACACTATATTAAAGACGGCGGGTCGATGTGCTCCCCCCCTTTACCCCAGGCCCATACATATATCTATTGGTGACCTGAGCGTCCACAAAGACGTAATTCACGGTAGATGGTCGTGATTATGACGTCTATTTGATTATTATTTATGATACTTATACAATATTAAATTGAGGTTTGTTAAAATCCGATATACCTATAGTCCTATATGTATCTACTTTGGTGTGACTTACATTTAACGACCCGATACTTTCCTTACAGCAACTATTCCGTTCTGAAGAGTGATCTGAGTTGCCTTCATTACAAAAGGGGATATCATCATAATCATCATCATACCATAATGACTTCCTTATTCCGTGAAAGAAACACAAATATAAATATACATTCTATCACACTTATAATATTAGTATGGCAGTACCTAGAATGAATCAGAAAAAATTAAATACATATTTGCTCTTCTGGTAACGAATTTTTCTTAGTACATACGAGTACCTAATGGGTTATTACATAACCTAGTTCTACTACTGTAGAGCAGTTTTATTGTCCCTGTTCTCATACGAGTACGTGTGTGTAATAGGTCTGCGCGGGTCAAACGGGTGATCCTGATAACATACTACAAATTATATTCATTAGCAAGTACCTATCTAAGAGTATTGGCATGGATACCTAATGATTTCCTATGAAATCATTAAGCAACTGATTTCACTAAAATATGAATTTTAAAAATATGCGGCGTTCGATTTTTAAAATATATTGTAACAAATAGCTATCAGTATCGATACCACATAACTAGTAAACCATAGATATCAGATATCTGATTTCTATGTAGAGAACCGATACCTCTAAAAATAACTAAAAGTGTAGCAAAATACCTCAGGATAAAAACAAATGGATGACATGTAGCTAACATTCTCTGTTATATTATTTTCCATCTCCTACAAATAATAATCGGCTTATGTAGTTTCTTGCGATCATTTAAAAGTTCCACCTCTTATGGGACCTAATAACTTATCAACATTGTTTATTGGGTAAAACCTTTTTCTACAATCTGCCTTCGTCAGATTGCACTGAGACGCGTCCAGCGGCCATATCAGCAGCGCGCTCGCTCCACACCGCTCGCCAATAAAACTTATCGCGTTTTTGTTCTTACCTCTCTGATACATCCTTCACTGACACCTAAAACTTACGTCCTAACCCTTATGTGAGTGGCATAAGGTTCAAAGTCCTTTGAATGAGAGGTATAGATAAAGCGGCGCTGTAATACCGAGGACAGCTGAGATGATCTAAATAGGCGGATTCGGTTTTATGAAGGTAGTTGATCGCGGGATGTCCTCCGGCGAGCGTCACGTGGCCTGGGGGAGCCGTCGAGGCCTTTATGTTGATAGCTCATGTGGAAAGGTAAGCTCTCGTTACTAACATGGTCTTAAGTAGAAGACATCTCAAATCTAAGGATTTTTGTTGAAAGTTGTCTTAGTGGGCGATAAGTTTGTCTTAGTAAACATTATGTACCTACCTACCTATTGAATTTTATTTAGTTCATGTTTAGGCAAGTGCTAAGCTTCCATAAGCTCGAAAATAATTTCAAAATTTTAATTCAAGTAACAGTCACCAGCACCGAAATTGGCAACAGTATGATTAAGTGCAATGTAAGTAGTTAGTTCATGAGTGGTCTCAATTTATATTTCATATTAACTTACGTGCAATAATTTATTACCATTATCTTTCGCATTTCAATTGACATCCTTGCACAAGGTAATTTACCCTATAGTCATCACTATACGGAGTAAGAGCAAAAAGAATACAATACACATATTTCACAGCTCCTCTCCACAACATTGTCAAATATACATGTAAGCTATCCTCACCAGTTACCTTTTAAAATTTATCATCGCGATAAATCAAATGACGGTGTACATTGACCCTCGTGTTCTTGCAAGGATAAGATAAATGTGCGGAGAGGGGTCGGAAGAGGGCAGCACCAGCAGGGCACAGGTGCGATGTGTCATTGTAGCCGCTACACTCGCAGTCGATCATGCATTAGTATAAATAACTGTGTGGCAGCCAAGCCTGTTCTGCTACAGTGTTCTATTTCCCAACGTAAGTAGTGCATTTTCAGGGTTAATAAACATAAAGTTATTTAAGCCTTCCTGTAATTATTACTCTTAGTGGGTATAAACGTTTTTATAAAGCTAAAATATTACATACTATTACACGATTTGTTGTGTAGCTACTGTTCATTTAGGTCTTCATGTTTTAGGTCTTCAAATGAACATGTAACAAAGTGTGAAATAGCAAATCCCCATTTTAAACATTTATATTGTGGAACATCGTAATAAAATCCAAACAAAGTGTCATACACGCGTAAAGCGTGAATTTACACGTGTCTCGCGGGACCCCCCACGGAAGTCACGCAACAACTTCGCCTCGCTAATTGTTGTTCGCAGTTTGTTCGCCACCGCTGGCAAGGTGATATTTAACGTGCCCACATTTGAATGTAAATGCGCAAACTTCCGTCCCGGTCGAGTTTTGACGGCTACCTACGCACGTAATTTTCGTTTGTCCGAGTTACAAAATTTGTGGACCCGACATCACATTTAAATTTTAATCGCAACTTCCTTCGCGAGGAAATTAGAATCACAATCGGCCCAGTTTTAAGACTGATTAATAACGATGGAACGCGTGTAGTTCCGTCGGTGGAGGTAGGGCCCTTAATGGCCATAGAAATTGAACAGAAACGTGAGTGGACAAATTGGAGCGGGTCAAGATAAGGGCGGCCAACGAAGGAAAGGGAAATGTCCATAAACAACAGGCGACTCGGTCCCAATTAATAAAGCAGCCGACACTGAAGTAGTGCAATTAATTCTGCGCCTTCGGAGATTTTAATAGTTCACATAAATCAGAGCGAGCGGCCGGTGGGTTAATCGTCGTTTAATATGCCGGACCGGCCTATCGCGCGCCCAACTATCTCCTAACAAATATATTGCTCCCCGCCAACAGATAAAGCACGGTACGTGATCCGGAAGCATCCTATTTGGCTGGATTTTTCCTTCATTACCTTTTGTGGAACTTTTTATTTACTTGTCACTTTGGCGCCCAACGTGGGACCCGATTTCTTTGGAATGGTCAAAGGACGAAATAAGTAGTTTGTACAGGCCCAACAAGTGAAGTGTGTACCCGTTTATTATTTCGTAAACAGAAACGATTTCACAGTACCCCAGCTGCAAGATTATTCAATTATATTTAGAACACGGGCGAGTGTGCCCAAATTCAATTCAAGCTAGACTTCAGTTCGCGTTAAGTGGTTATATCCCCTTTAACAGTGGACAGGGGCCAGGGGCGCCACACAAGGCGCAAGGTGGAAGGGGTGCGACACCTCGGGATATTGAATTTGCAGTGGTGGCGACTCTCAATTGTTATCTGCCATTGCAAGGTCGCACTCAATGGCCCCTTCCAGGTACTATAACCCTTTCTTTTGCGTAGGGTTGTCACTAGAAAACAAATTATTAATAAATAAACCATAATTTATACGAAATTTAACAACGTTTGAAACATATGAGGCCTCTATCAATACCAAACAGTAAGCCAACGTTATTGTCCTTTCATTTTACGATTTCTAGAATACACACCGTCATCCTGACAATAACTCATATGTGGTATGTCGTCGGTTTTTTGGTTGTTCAGTTCCACATGTAATGATTTTCTAACAATATGTAGAATATTATTATGTAGATACCTAAATAAATTAAATAAAAACATATTTGTAAAAAAAATATTATTTTGTTCAAACATTTGTTTACATTTCCAAATATTATTTGGACAACACAATAAAAATTTCAGAACAAAACATCAACAGTATTGTGGCAGCCCTGGCGTCCGCAAGGGCGGTCATTGGTCAATTTATTTCTTGCAGGCGCGCCGCGCGCCGGGCCGCAGTTATCACGATTGAATTAAGCAACTCGGCCCTGCGCACCTCGACCTCCGTGATTTAGGGCCACCGGCCTTTGTGGGTACCTCAAACGAGATCGCTAACAATGGCCCGTTGAAATTGCTCGTAAGAACCTTTAGGCGCTGTCCTATTGCCATCGCTCGTACGATGATGCGTCCGTCCGACGAAAATGATTGCGTTCAAACATACTGA
>DWKA01001849.1:0-11587 GCA_018249155.1 Panoquina ocola ocola | reverse complement strand
CTATAAATAGACATAAAAATTTGGTTTCAAACAAATAGTCGATGAGCGCACCAATCCTGCAGCGGGATCTTAGACTAGGTGGCAGATCGGTTATTTGTTCGTTCAAGGACAAATGCATAATAATTTAAAATTTTATATACAAAAGTAGGTGTTTACAGGAAGACATCTGAATTCGGCTTGTAGCAATAAGATAAGATTTTCAAAACTTTTCAAGAAACTGAAGTCAATCAAGGCAATTGACTTTCCTATTCTTAGTTTGATTGTATACGTTTCTTTCTGCATTTCTTCTCCTCCATACCAAAGCACCTTTCCAAAATGGTGGTAGATTAAATAATCGACGTACGTAAGTGTATCTGTGATAAGGGGCAACAACTTATCATAAAAAGTCAATAAAAATTTAGACTTTCCCGTGATTGCAGGAACTTCGGTCTCTTACGGCTTACACTATTTCAGAGATTTATTTATTGTATTACCTTACAGTATCTTATTTTTCGTCAGGGGATAATAATAAAGAGGAATAATTCACAAAATTCGCACCAAAAAATCCCCTCTTGACGGATTTTTTTCCTGAAATTATCACCAGCGAGATAAAAGCTCCGTGAGGATTTCGATAAACAACAACTAAAAATTCCCACCGACTGGTTCTTTCGTTAATAAAATAGAGTAAGCGCTAGTAAGTAACCTACTTCAATAGTGAGCTAACAAAACGCAATTCTAATTATTTCTTTAATTATAGTTTACTATTTCAGTACAAATTAAATTTTAAGCAAACGAGATTTCTATTGTTATACTACAATAAACCGTATACCAGATGCGTATTCATTGCGTTATACATAACAAAGATGTAATAGAATACACGGATTGTTTAGGGTTCAATAATAAAATCAAAATTCTTATAAATACCTAAATTAGGTTTATCCGCTGGAACCCGCCTGTCCGAAAGCTCACCCATCGCGATTACATTGGTACCTACTACAGCAGCAGTGGTGGTAACGTCTACTGGAACTTCGAGAAACCACAGGAGAAAAGGACTGGACTTAACGATTTACCAGTTTTTTTTTTACATAAGAAAAGTTAATGCTTGACTACAAACCCACCTGATAGTAAGCGGAGATGAAGTCCAGGATGTAAAAATGGTACTATGAGGAAAAGATTAAATTTTAAAAAATGTGCTTCATATTTGTTCAATTCAATTTAAATTTTATTCGTAATGATTTATTACATACAAATTTTTATCGAAAGTCAAACTACGCGTTCGATTCTACAAACCCTTACTGTGAGCGGTCCCGGGAGAAGAAGCGGCATGAAACTACGGAGGTTTTTCCTACTCACCTTCTATGTAAGTATGTATCTTATTATTTATTTCATGACACAAAAAGACTAAAGTATTCGTTATACCATTAATATTCAGTTTATTTGTCATAAGTTATCATACCTCAATCTAAGAGAAAATTACTAAACATACCTACATAATTATAAAGCATATTTTCGAACACTTGGTAACAAAACCACACATAACTGACCGCATTGCGATTGATAAGCAGGTCTTGTCGTGAGGTCACCGAACCCACCTCAAATGGCCCAGGTAAGTCTCATATGCAAACAAATGAACCATAAAACGTGAATGACTGTATATTTAAAATACTTGATTCAGTATCTATCACGGGGTTTCGAGTTGTCGCTCACACCGCAAGTAAAGCCTTAGTGAAATAAAAGCTCTTAATATAAAACTTTCATTAACTTAATTCTCTGCACATTTTCTTTGTATAAACTTTTTATACTTAATCAGAGATTAATCAGTGCATGCATTCTTCTTAAAAGAAAATAGGTACAAATGTTTGCGTTAATGAAAGTTCTTCATCATTTTCTGTGGAAAGCTCTATTATTTCCGATGACCTAAACATAATACGAAGTCCATTTCTGTTTAGTAAAAACAGCATGATATGTACGCAGACCAAGTTATAATAATTACCTAGTAGGTACCTGTAATAAAATTACCTACTAAACATATTTTGTTTGCAAACTTCAATCCATCACATTTTTACTATTGATATAACTATAGATTACGACTTTAGCCGTGACTCGTGCCTCTATTATAAATCAATTTGCTACACCGCCATTCTGCCTACGTATTTAATATGTACCTAGTACATTTTCACCGACAAACCAATCAATACGTGCCTATTTTCCTTTAAACACTAACTTTACAAAGTATGTATATGATATCAATATCAATATCTTCAACATCTGTGATAATATAAATTATTTTGATGCCTTTTAGGATTCTGAACCCAAAGGGTAAAAACGGGACCCTATTACTAAGACTGTCCGTGCTGTATCTCGTAAACCGTGATAGCTAGAGAATTGAAATTTTCACGATGATAATATGTACCTATCTATTGTCACTAAGACAACAAATACTAAAAACAGAAAAAAAAATTAAGGGGAGGCACCCACAATCCACATACTTGACATTTTGGCTCCATATTAATAACGGCAACAGGAAAACACTTGAAATGTTCCCAGAATATTTATTATACCAACCTATACTCATTTTATATATGAACAATAATGTGTTTTTTTGCGTCTTTATAGATAAGTAGTACGGAATCCTTGGTGCGAGAGTTCTCTCGCAATTGGCCGATTTCTCACAACTCTATTGAAAAATAAGATCTAGGCAGCAGTTCCTAACACCCGGACCAGTCCGGTCGCTGTATTATTGCTTACCTATTGCTGTTACTTGAGTAATAATTTATAGACGTTGAAATACGAGTTAAGCCCAACCCGATAGACTGATTGAAGTTGTCTACGTGAAGGGAAACAAGTGAAAAGATATCGATGCCGGCCAAAATGGTTAAAGGTAGGTATACGTATAATTTTATTTTTGCTGGCAAAATTTTGTTTGTCAACGACTAAGATCTGGGCCACCGTTAAGTTTACGAGCGCTCGCTTGTAAAACTGATTACACCGCCCTTAAATATGAAATAGGTCCAGTAGATATGTAATAAGATCATTTGCGGCGGCCCTGACTAAGATCATTCTCCGGCCGTTTATGGTAACCTAATCTTGTTACAACTGAAAAGTTCAGAAAACACACTATAACTTAGGTACCTACCTATAGTAAAGACACGAGGTATATGAAAACACATCAAAAACATGACAAAAATACTTATATCAACTTGAATACTCGTACATGACAAAGTTACAAAGAAAGCAAATAGATCCTTCGCTTCTCGAACACTTCAACCTGCTTGCCAATTGGAGCGTTTGTAGGTCGCCGCTCGCAATAACAGTAAGTTGTAGGGCGCTTATATTAAAAACTACACTACAGGCTGAATAAAAATTTCAAGTGTGTAACTTGTCATAAGTACCTATCTTAGTTCTTACTAATATATTATTGTAAATACGCATGTTTGTATGTATTTATGTGTGTTTGTTAATATTTTACGCAAAAACGGATGAACGAATTTGGATGAATCTTGGTACATGGGATAGTTTACTCGTATAACCCAGAATAACACATAGGATGCTTTTTATACAGAAAGGTAATCCTGGTTGATTTCTTTTTATTACGTTAAATAATGTAACTTAGATATCGTTGGCGTTGGCGTCGGATTAGAAAAACGATTTCGTTACCATGTAAAAACAGTGAATGATTGTTTCACACTGTGTTACAGCCGAAATTCCACGCGGGCGGAAACTAATACCAATGGAGAAAGTAACTAGTTTAAGATTGCTCTTCTAGTCTAGTTGGATAATTTAAAATCTCTTGATGTTTCAATAACTTTATTACTCACTTTATATCGAGATACAATCAATTACTTAACTTTTACATTAAGACATGTTTTACTAAATTCTTATAAGTATTGGTTAACGTGTTACTCTTTCTCAAGTCTATTCCCGAATGCCACCTTCCAGGGGCTTCGTCCAGACCGACCAACATGATCCCCATTATTCATTGTTTAAGTTATAACACTAATATTGATTAAAACCCGAGACCAGGCAGGTGTGATCATAGTCGCCGATGCCGCCAGATCAGATGAAATCCCGAACACAATGTGCCTTTGTTTGAAATAAGAGTTAAATTGTTCTTAGTAAATTTTAAACCCTAACAATCGACCATCCTGACAACGTGTGCGTCCCCGCATACGATACCAGGTGGAAACCCTAACAATCGGCATGTTGGTCGGTTACAGAATGTAGTACGTAATAATAATAAATTCCAGTTAATACAATTTCAAAAGCATATAAAGGAAAATAAAAAAATAAAAAATAAAACTAAATCTTAAAAATTATCAATACTAACTTATCAACACTATCATAGACTTGTAATTTATGGCATTCAGTGTATTTTTTTGTTAACAGAATTATAGTAAGTTGGTATAGGAATTACAGTCAATGTTAAAATTATTACACTTGTGTTAAGTACAATGGGTACAATGGCTTATAAGATTTACTCAATGTTGGAAATTTGCCATAGGTCTATGTGCACATTTTTTTTTTTATAATAACAACTTAATTATAATTATAACTCAAAATTGGTAAACAGCATAAAATCAAAGGAATTAGTTTAATAACAATTTAAATCAGCTTTCATTAATCTAATAAGGTGCAACATTCGATTCGACACTGGGTTCAGATATTATTATAATTTTATACAAAACTATTGATTGCTACAAGCGGAGCAGTAGGGCTGTTCGCACTGAACAGTATTTAAAATGTTAAGATAATGATAGTCCATTCGATATTAGTCGTTGATTATAGAGCGTTGTTACTGAAATGCGACAAAAAAATTTGCTGGATTTATCAAATTTATTTCGATATCGATTCGATCGATTCGACACCATATTCAGACTATTAGGCTTTAGCTAAAATGAACCAAATACCATTACATTCGAATGGTTCGATCGATTCGACACCATATTCAGACTATTAGGCTTTAGCTAAAATGAACCAAATACCATTACATTCGAATGGGTCGATCGATTCGACACCATATTCAGACTATTAGGCTTTAGCTAAAATAACCTCATACCATTACATTCGAATGGGTCGATCGATTCGACAACATATTCAGACTATTATAGGCTTTAGTTAAAATGAACCACATACCATCACATGACAATAATTAATATCCTACAAAGAAATGACAGCATTGTCACATTGGAGATGGAGTACTTTTATTAGAACTTAATTGTTTATATCTAGACGAGGGGAAATAAAAAAAAAACGTGTAGGAAAAATCCCATGAAAAAAAAACGAATCGTAAAAAAAAAGAAAACTAGTTAAAACTACAAAATGTAATAACGAACTCTTAATTCTAAATAGGATTCCCTGAGATCCTTTAATTTCTAGTTTGTAATATTACTAATTTGTTTTTTTTTTTTGTTTTGTTTTGTTTTTTTTTTTTTTTTTTTATAAAATTTAAGGTAATTAATCGCTATCACTAGAAATATCGTTTTCAGAATCATGTACTTTCAAGGCAGCGATGTGAATCCATGGTTTCATGCGATCCGCCGCGACAATAGTGGGGCGTTTATTTTGTGAACCAGCAAGCCCTGGGACAGGGGCTACTTTATAGCGGTCTTTGCCTAGGATTTCTACAACACGATACGGTCCTAAGTAAAGTGGCAAGAGTTTTTTGCTCTGCCCGTCGTTGTTAAAGTTAATTTTTGTTATTTTGACAAGATCATCCTTATTGTAGACTCTCGCTGGTTTTCTATATTTATCATACCTCAATTTTTGTTTGGCTTGATCGTTATCAATCCTATTCTTAACTTCCCTACGTACATCGGACACGTCCTTGTTTTCACGAGTCTCATCAATAATTTCGTTAAGAGTAGGGGTGATTTCCGCATTCATACAGGTCCCAAATAATACCTCTGAGGGAGTTCTGCCGGTAGTTTTTTGAATAGTGTTATTAAGTCCCCACTGAATTTTACCTAAATGAATATCCCATTCTTTTTCATTATGTTTGATGTTTAAAGTTTTTAATGAGTTAAGTATGGTACGATTATATCGCTCGACTTGACCGTTAGATCTTGGACTAGCGACGGCATTGAGTACATGCTTAAAACCTTTATCAACGGCAAACTTTTTGAAAAGGTGTGATGTAAAACAGCTACCTCTATCACTTATGATACGATCGGGAACCCTAAAAGTGTAAAAGACTTCATCCAATGCTTTAATTACATTTTTTGCGGTTGTATTCCGAACCGGCTTAACGAAACAAAATTTACTAAATGCATCTACGACGATTAGCAGATGAGTATGTCCTTTGTTAGACTTTACAAAGGGACCCAGATGATCAAGGTGTAAGGTATGAAATGGTATTTCTATTTTTTCAATAGGATGAAGAAACCCCTCGCGCTTATTAGAATTATTTTTCGCGTAAGCGCACTCGACGCATGCGTTTACGTATTTCTTGACAAATTTGGACAATTTAGCAAACCAGTAATTTTTTTTTATTCTCTCTAATGTCTTTTCAACGCCGAAATGTCCAATTTCGTCGTGATTCATACGACAGACCTGCCACCTAGCCCCCTTGGGCACTACCCATCGGAGTTCATTTTGGTCTCCATTTAAACAACGAAATAATTTGTTATTTTTGATAATATAATTTTCTTTTATGTAATTAAGTCCCTTTTCATCGATGTTACTATTTAAAATATTTCGTATCCTACAAAGCTCAGTATCACCAAGTTGAAGTGTATGCAGCCAATCGTTATCGGTAATTGTCATGATAATAGGATATGGCTCTAGTTGAGGTTCCTCATATAAATTTACAGGGTTTCGAGATAATGCATCAACATGACTCATTTTAACACCAGCCTTGTATTCGATGGTACAATCGTATTCCTGCAAGGTCAACCACCAGCGTGCAATTCTAGGTATCAAGTCTCGCTTTAAAAATGTGGAGCGTAAAGCACTGCAATCAGTCACAATTTTGAATTTCTTTCCTAGTAGATAAACCCTAAACTTCCGCAGTGAAAATACTACGGCTAATGTCTCTAACTCATAGGCATGAAAATTCTTTTCCTCCGGTGAGGTTTGTCTACTGTAATAGGCGACTGGACGAAAAGGTTCACTAGCCGACATACGTTGAAGGAGAATTCCTCCAATCCCTATTTTGCTCGCATCTGTATGTAACTCCGTATCAGCTTCAGGGTTATATATCGCTAAAACCGGTCTTTCTATCAGAATAGATTTAAGTGCCTGAAAAGCTTCTTCCTGGACAGCTGTCCACTCCCAAGATTGCCCCTTTTTTAATAATTTACTGAGTGGAAAAGAAATCAAAGCGAAATTTTTTACAAATTTACGGAAATAACTCGCCAGGCCTAGAAATTGTCTCACATTGTGCACGTTTTCCGGTTTAGGAAAATTATTAACACTCAAAATTTTACTTATACCCGGTCTTACTCCAGCTGCACTAATTTCATATCCAAGATAATTAATGTTGTCGCAAAGAAATTCACATTTAGATAGGTTTAAAGTTAAATTGGCATCTGCAATTATTTGTAGTACTTTATCAAGATGTTGTAGACATTCTTTAGGGTTTTTCCCAAATATTAAAATGTCATCTATATAGGCAGTGGCATTTATATCCTTGGCTGACCCTATTAGTGCATTCATCATTCTTTGAAACACGGCTGGTGCGTTTGCCAGACCAAAGGGCATTCTATTAAATTCATATTGGCCGTCTGGAGTAACGAAAGAAGTGAAGTGTTTGCTATGTTCGGATATAGGTACTTGATAATACCCTGAAGCGAGATCAAGAGTGATAAAACAAGCTTGTCCGGAAAGTCGAGCTAATTCGTCTTCTATAATAGGCATAGGGTATCTCTCTTTCACTGTCACCGAGTTTAGCATTCTATAGTCAACGCACATCCTTAAAGTCCCATCCCTTTTTTTTACAAGTAATATAGGACTGGCGTACTGAGAGTGAGATTCCCTTACTATACCAGCATCTAACATTTCGCCTACCATGTTTTTGACCTTCTCGCGTTCATGATGGGACAACCTGTATGGTCGGTACACCACTGGACGCTCGCTATTTAACTGTATGTGCGTTTCTGCTGTATTACTACATCCTAGATCTGTTAGAGACTTAGCAAAACAATGTTTGTATTTCTTTAATAAACATATGAGATTTTGTTTATCATTGTCAGATATTGTATTACTGACGCGAACTTCACTGTTATCAAAATCATAACTTGTATCAGTAATATCTGGTGATAACTCTTCAATTACTTTATTGACATGACTTATGCGATTCACTCGACAAATTATTGAGCTTTTCATGATTTTACATGGAGGCGAAAATGGTGAAATTACTATATCGATATATCCACTTTTTGCAAAACATAAACCCCCATGTATGAAGTACTCCCGATTTGGCTCTCCTGCAATATTATTTTTTACCAGAACACTACCAGTAAATAAATTTTCATTTTTTATTCTAACAGTAGCTGGACCGTGTAATTCCAGGACCTCAGGTGCTCTGACCTCGAATGAACTTTGCGTGTCGATGTACAGATCAGAGGATGGTAATTCATGGTTTATATCGAAAAACTGTAATTTATCTGCATTTTTATAAGCAATTACATGCGGTTGCTCAGTATAAGACTGTCCTATCAACACTGGTTTATCTAAAAATTCATCCCTCACAACTTTACAAAAAACTTTAGCTACCACTTCATCCATGCTTATTTCAAGAGAGATTTCTCCCATCGACTCAACCAAACAGTTACCGAAACCCTTCAAAACGGTAGCAATATTATTGTGAAGTAGCCCCAAACTACGCACTACGGTTTCTTTTATCAGTGTGACATCGCTACCGAAATCCACGAACGCAGTGAAGTGGACGCCGTTTACTCGCACCTCTTTAATAAATTTCGAGTGTGGAGTAATCTCCTTGTGATTGGAGTCTATACGCATCGTTTTTTGTGTATTGGAATTACTTTTTTTTGTCTTATCTCCAAAATTACTTAAACAGTTTTCATTTATGTGTCCTATCCTATTACATTTTGAACACTTCAAAATCGGCTTAGGACAATACAAGTAGCTATGGCCAACTTCTTTACAGTTGAAACAACCTGATTGTACAGTGGTCGACTCCCTAGTCAAACGATTCTGTTTCCAACCGGGCGTAACGGGGACATAGTTATTTTGTTTAGTTTTAAATGCTGTTTGATAAGGTTTTGAAAGAATTCTCTCTTGTTGAGCATGATTTATGTTGCATAGATAATGTAAAAGTTGATAAGGTTGTGAGCAACGCAACATTACAGCACCGGATCGTAAAGTGCGATCGTTTAACCCGTGAATAATACAGTCTACTGCGCGTTTTCCTTCAATATCACATTGATTAATAAGTGTCAATTTTTCATAGTAATACATCTCGTTTGGTTCATTAAATTTTTGTTTTCTTTTTATCATTTCCTCCAATGCCTGGCCATAATTTTGTTCGAAAGGAAACGCTTCTAAGAGCTTTTCTTGCCACTCTGGCCAAGTAAAACGGATTGAGCTTAGACCGTCATACCAAATTTTGGCCAAGCCTTGGAGTCTTTGCATTGCAAAGTGAGTGGTAGTTTTATCGTCCCAACCATATACTGCAGCGCACTCATTTACCTTTCTTATCCAAACATCGACACGTTGAGTTTTTAACGACGGATCAAAATTTGACAATATATTTTTATGATCAACCTTTTGCGCTGTCTGATTTGACTGGGACATAAAACCATCTCTCATACAGTTAAGAATATCCATAACTTCTCTCTTAGAAATAGAAGGACTACGTGACCTTTGAATTTGTTCTCCGAGGCTTCGTGGCACCGTTGTTCGAAGATCATCCTCTGGTTGGCTTTGACTGGCTATTGAATCACGACGGCTGCGACTTCCAACGCGAGATTCAGATTTCCGCTGCGTTGAATGTTGCTCCCTTTCCACTCTCGTCAGTTTGTCTCGTTCTCGTTGAAGTTCATCTTCTAGTAGCTGAACTCGCGTAAACGTCTCGTCTTTTTCAAGATCTCGTTCCCGGCTATGCACTGAGCGACTAAGTCTGCTAGTGCGAACTGGACTTCTAGAGATGGTGCGCAAAATCCTTGGATTAGGCGTCTCCCGCCTTCGACTGAACCGATCTCGGCTCAGTCGAGTTGATTCGTCCATTAGCTGAAATGTTTGCGTTAAGAAGCAAACAAAAGTAAAGGATCGCATTAATAAACTGATATTATTATTCTAAACACGTAGTTCTACTCAAATGTCTAAGGATCTAATACAATAAACTCTGAGCGTAAATGGATCTTTATATGGAAACTTATATTGATCGCACTATGGAATAAGTGTTGTTTTATTCACCTTTGAAACAAATTCAATCAGAATATCTTATTTCCATCATATGATGATCTAATACGTCTTATATTTGATTACATTAAACCTCACTGATCGTTCGACTAGGTGAAAGTATACATATTGGTTAATTAAAATACTTAACACTTTCAACGTATTACAAGAATTATACTGTTTCTCTAAGACCACTTGAATAAACCACAATGAACTCATAAATAGTGCCGCGCCGAGACTTGCGCCTGCACCAGTTTAACAATAGGTACCTACCCCATATAAATTAAATAATATAGATTTCGAGTAATTTCCTGGTGTTGTCTAGGATCTATTTTCCTCTATTTTAAAATAGTAACACTGAAAACAAATATTTATCTGTTACATAATTATTTGCCCTGTTAGGGATTCGAACCCGGGACTCTCGCTTCTTAGGCAAGGTTGCGCAGTCATTAATGAAAGTGTACGTATAAATACAATAAATATATAATTAAGTAAGTATATCAGTTACTTCTGATCAACTATTGTAATAATCTTTATATAATTAAGTATATATATTTTAATATTCAGCTACATTGAATATTATAATTATAGAATCTGCTTTAACCAAATGTTAGCTGGTTGAGAATGCTCTCAGCATTAAGCCTGCATTAAATAAATAAACTATATAAATACTTCTGTAATTTCTTGCATCGACAACTATTTTGAATACTAACTACATCAACTTATTGTAAGTAAAATTGTAAAATTATTATTAATAAATCATTTAATGTTTCTAGAAAAACAAAAATTATAAAAGAACTACATGCACACTGCTTCTTTAATCTTCAATTACTAAGAATTAAAAGAAAATCTGATTATTAACTCGGCGATTATTTTATGCAATATTCAACTTGTAAATAATAAAATTACCTATTACAAATTAATAAATTTGATGGGCGTATACTTACATTTAATTGGTTCACTTGTCACTTCTGAGATTTAAGATTGCTCTTCTAGTTTAGTTGGATAATTTAAAAGCTCTGATGTTTCAATAACTTTATTAATCACTTTATATCGAGATACAATCAATTACTTAACTTTTACATTAAGACATGTTTTACTAAATTCTTATAAGTATAGGTTAACGTGTTACTCTTTCTCAAGTCTATTCCCGAATGCCCTCTTCCAGGGGATTCGTCCAGACCGACCAACATGATCCCCATTATTCATTGTTTAAGTTATAACACTAATATTGATTAAAACCCGAGAC
>DWKA01001848.1:0-11588 GCA_018249155.1 Panoquina ocola ocola | reverse complement strand
AACAAGCACACTAGTCATTGGCATCAGTTAATTTTAGGGTATGTTAAATATAATGTGAAATTATGTATTCAAAATGATAAATTATCGTAAAACTAAACATATGAACACAATTCTCATCAATAAATTCGTGATAAACAGGAATTAAAAGATTTATTATCTTACGTTATATCTTATTAGATCTTATAAGGATTGGAGGTGACAATCACTTTTCGGGAATAGCGCGCATTTATGATTGTTTTTCAAGTGTTTCCAGGTAAAATTTTTAAAAGCTACCATTGAACTCCAGTAATATTAATATTGTAGAATGTGAAAATTTTGTAAAAATTGTATTTTTTGTTATAGCAATTCTTAATATTTGTATTTATAATATGAAGTGCCAATGACTAGTGGGGTGCCAACAATAGTATAGTTTCCCCTATAATGATCTGGATCTGATCTGATTCTGGATTGCGATCCTTTGATCGTGATCATTGATCTCAATCCAGATTGACGTATCGAAAATCTGTCAATGAAATACATTACAATAGTCAAATCTGGATTGAGATCAATGATCGCGATCAGGGATCGCAATCTGGATTGAGCGTGTAATGGCTGCCATACCACATATTCACATCACATCAATCATCACACAATATTATGTTAAACATGGTTAAACTATAAAGTAGTTTCAACCACAAGAGGTGAACGTTTGTGAATATGATTCAAAGGTAAACTTATTATGTTGTTATACGGAAACCACTTATATCTACGTGTTCATGCGTAATGTATCTTTGGCTTCACCTGATTAACCTTTGTCTTGCTTATGGGGTTGTGGGAGACGAGACCTCAACCATTTGCCAGTAACTAATTAGCCACAAGTGAAGTCATGGTAAATTTTCTCTTGCTTCTTTAATATAAGATTTTGTGGGCAATTAGGATAGCAAATAAGCTGGCAGTATTAGGTACCATCGGCCCCATAGCCTAGTTGGTAGTGACCCTGCCTGCGAAGCTCGAGGTCCCGGGTTCGATTCCTGGCCGGGACAGATATTTATGTGACAGATAAATATTTGTTCTCGGGTCATGGGTGCTAGTGATGTGTTATTTGAGTGTCGACCATGCCACCCGTGACACAGGGAAATCCTACTGTAGGGTATGAGTGTGTAAGCGTTTATCCATAGTCACCCGTGGACTAAGTGAGAAAATTGATTGTAGTTAGTTAGTAAGCTCTATTAGCATAAGGTGTTAACAGTTTCGTTACTTCGTTGTTTATATTCGTTAGTAATAGGACTATGGATGTTACTGTTAGTGTATATTATTCCTGGTTAGTAGGTATTAGTAATCGTTAGCAATTTGTCCCACTCGAAGTTTGTCACAGATGCGCCTGTCACAGATCCCCAGAGGACGGACGAATCGTCTTTTGTATAAGTGTAGACGGGAACCCAAAACACCCTTCAGACCGAAACACGATTGCTATAAGGAAATTATTTCACACAGAAATAGGTGGGGCGGTGCCTCCACAAGGGAACCATAATTTTATTTTACATGTCCGACAACCTACTGGATTAATGTAATTTATGGAAAAATTGTAATAAAATCACATACACAATTGATTAAAGACGATTAAAACCTGTCGAGGAATCCCGGAGACAAAACAATTTTACGGAGTTACGATTTTGATAAAAAGTACGTGTAGGGTTTTCATTTTCAGAGATTTTCTCTTTTACATAGTTTGGAAAAATATTGGTGGTTCTTTATTATTCTTTTAATGCAATACAAACTATTTAGGTCCAGGTTTCTCCAACGTATAGTTGCACGCCCAACTGGAAGAAGAAGGGGGAGAAATCCAGGTGAAGAATGCACCCGTTTTATTTGTACCCCTATTATTGTTGTGTACTCCCTAAAAATATTATAAAGTTTATAGAAAAAATAAGTAATTTATTAAAAAGAACAACAATCACAGAAACGTAACAGAATTTGTTCATAGCTAACTGAATGAGGTTGCATCATGTTAGCCCTTAGCCGCGATAGCCCGCGATAGCCCGCCTGGTGAAGTTGGCCGCTCCCATCCCTCTACTGTCATCCTGTGACTGAAAGGTGAGAGTGTGTCGTTTAGAGGTGATCAGGTAAGTACCTGGCCCTGGCTCTAGCGGTAGAGATGGACACCAAGTGGTTTTTAGTGGTAACGCCACATAAACATCTCGCTTCCCGCCGCTTTTAATGGTATGCGAAGGTAATTTTCCACTCGACAAAAAAAAGGTTGCATCATAATTATTACAAATTGAATTTATACTTGGAAACAATTACTAAAAGCCAAACATCATTTTGCGTGCCAATCCTCTAACAAACTGATGTACCCCGAGTGGTAAAAGTACCCCAGTTTAAGACCGATAGTTAAGGCAACTGACATCAGGAGGCGGTGTTGTAATTAGCGGAATTTATAAGCTCATTTTTGTTGGAACTGAAACAGACTAGAATAGTCTAAACTGAGGTCGATTTACTACGATGAACCACGCAACTTTCAGCCTCACATTTACCACCTCGGTAAGTACCTAAGCTTGAACTTTTTGTCACGCATAGATAAGTCTGTGTGGAGATTTAATTCTGTCAACGGCGTGTTTGCTTTCTGATATCAAATTAAAAGGACAATATCTCTTATTAAATATGAAGTTTTAAAGGTTGGTTTGTTTTAGCTGGGGATGCGTGCCAGGTTTTACGTCGACAAATAATTTTAAGTAGATGTTTTTTGTTATATAATCACACGGGTGGCCTCCTGTCGTGAATGCTTGAGAGAAATTAAATATGTACTTTTGTTTCTACAATTTTTTTAAGTTAACAATTTACGGCCATTCGTTATGAAAATATCCGAGTTAAAGTTATCATTGTTTCTAAGTTAACGTTATCATTATTTTACTGTTAAATAGTTTTGTAAATAGAACTGAAATCATTAAGTATTTAAATAACAGCGCGAGAGCTGTATAAACGCGCCAATTATAAAAACAAAATATTATTTTGAAGTGTTACAGGCACTTATCTTATAACTACAATGCAACGTAAATAATAAAATAGTAAAATAATAAAGTAGAGCAAGTTTGCTAATCATACGATAGTAAATATAATATAAATACACAATAGTTTCCAGAAAAGAAGTCTGAAGTAGACTCGCTTTCAGTTGATTTTTGAATACCTACCCAAAATATGTAGGTACCTACTTCATTTTAACAGCAAATGAGAATAGGTGCTAATGTGTTACAGGGAGGTATCATCCAAAAGTATGGTAAAACAAAACAATAAAAGGGTGACAGACAAACTGTTGACGGTCCTTATTCCCATGAATGGAATTGAGGTGGGCGGTACAGAGTCCGACTGCCCCTGTTGAGCAAATGAAGGAACGTCACGCCATTTCCTCGGCCATTGTTTACGTGAATTTGATTGGGTTTTGATTTTGAATAGAGAACAAGTTCATTTATTTTTATTATTTTTATTTATTTACAACTTTATTAGGCAGGTATACCAAAGTCTTTGTGGTAGATACATGAGGCGGACTTAATGCTAAAAGCGTAAAAGGTTGACTTTATAATCTGCGGGTTTAACCCAGGAAAGTGAGACAGGTAAGGTAAGGGAGTCCCTACATACCAGTAGGACACCTCTATCCTAATTATATCCTACCTACTATCAACATATCCTAATTAAGACAATTTTTCTCTCTCTAGTGTAATTTCGACCACAACTAAAACTGATTTTATCACTTTTCTATTCAGTGCATATAAAAAAATAATCAAGAACTAATTTCACTTACCATCAGGTGGGGTTAAGGTCGAGCACTTACTTATTATTTATTATCAAATTGGTATGTGGTAATAGATCTAGTTTAGTTCGCAAGGTTTGTGAATACAAACATACCGACTAAAAACATTGCAAGTTAATGAAAGGCTATAATAATAGAATCAAATCTTCAGATACAGACTTTCATATTATTTCAGTTGTTATACCTTTACTTATTTCAAAGCAATACAAACTACGAATCTATGTTATTCTGATATTAAATATCATAATTTCAATATAGAGATCCCTGTCTCAATGCCTTCTAAATATTGTTATAAAGTCGGCATATTCATTAACAATGCTAAAACATTTAAATCGTTTTGCTTAGTAGATAGGCCGACGTCAAATATTTAGCGGTTAACACCGACATAATTTTGTTACCTAAGTTACAGCCAATGCTTATAAAAAAAACCAAACGAATTTCATTAAAAAATTGCACAACCCTACGTGTTTAAAATAAAATAAAAATATCGCAGAATTGGTTCTGTGTTTATAATAATTAACAAAGCAGCGCAATTCAAATATTAGGTATATCAACCACTGATCAATGAAACATAAGAATGTCCCCTTACACTGCCTACCCGCTATAATATTTGTCACATCATGTGTGGTAGGTAAGCTAATAATTATAATTTGTCTGCTTATCACGCTCATTCCAGTTATAAAATTTCAAGTCAAATTTTATATTTTAAGATTATATTTTTTATTGTATTATGTTTACGTGCACCTATTTAAGCTGTTCCCAAATCTGTTAGTTAGAATTTTATAGTACCTACAAATTGAATGTTTACCATATTTTTCCACATAGGTAGGTGTACATTTATTTATTTCTATGAGAAAATAATATCTACAAATTAACATTGTAATTTGTATCAATTTATGCTTGTTACGACACAGTAACAAATCCATTTCCCGAAAAGAACCGTCTCAAAGAACTCTTTTACAGATATTAAAATGATTAAATTCAGCTCAACCATTCTTCTTAGCAACGCATCAATTAATGCGATGAAATACATTACATCTGACTCCTGTACCACTTAAAACTCCTGCTTATAATCTCTTTCAAAAGATAAACAGCTGATCGACTCACCTCAATCTCTTAGCTTCGTCAATGAATGGCCGCTTCTCCATCTCCGTGAGGAGTTTCCACTCAGCCCCGAGCCGCTTGGAGATCTCCGAGTTGTGCATCTTCGGGTTATCCTGTGCCATCTTCCGCCGCTGGCCCCTAGACCACACCATGAACGCATTCATTGGCCTCTTGATATGCTCTGAGGGTTGCTTCCCGAGCGACATTTTAATGTATTCCTATTTACTGACAACTTTGATGTATCTCAGTGTTTTAACCGCGACTTTAATTAGTTAGTATCAGGGGTTAGGTATCATTTATAGCAACACAACCCTATCGTAAACATGTTAAAAATTCAACGGATGGTTTTCGAATTTACGTTTCAGTCTGCTAAAAATAGATCGGTTGAAGTTTATTTTTGTCAGCGTAGAATTGTAATTATTTTTTCACGACGCAATTTTTACGCTCTACTTAATTATTCGTAACTTTCATCAACGAGTACAATAATAATAGTTCGGTGCGTAATTCGAATTAGCGAGTAACAATTTATGAGTGCGTATGGCATGGGCGCGCGGCGAGAGTCGTTCGAACGACGCGCCAACCTCGCCAAAGCTCAATGCGGACTTTCTGATATCCTGTTAACGCTCCATCCCCCCCAGGCCGCGGGGGGGTTGCGGCGCGCCAATGGCGGGGCTCCGTGGGCGGCCGCAGGAGCCCCATTGGCCGAGGACTAGTCTGTCTCGCGGCGTCGCAACAGGTGACTGTGTGTTCTTGTTAGGAACGCCGTCTATTGCGTTGGAAGCTTTTTTTATTGGGTTTGTAATGTTAAGAAGGTTATACACTTTGTGTTTTAAAATGATATCCTATTTTGATGTTTGGTGTTGTTTAGCGTTTTATTGAAGATTGTAAAAATGATTAATGTTATCAAAAAGTAAAGCATGAAATTGTATAGGAAAACAAGACATGATAGAAATAAAAAAATGTATATTTTAAATATTATTATGTTTGAATCTTACTTAATTATTTCCATTATTTAGGAAGAGAATATCTAGTGATAGATAAGAGGCAGGTAAGGTACCTTGTATATAACACCTTATATGACGTCATTGTAAAGTGACGCCAGTAAGTATAAGCATGGTGGCTTACCTGAAAATGTATCAACCCGCTTATAATATAAAAAGTGCTTTTACACTTTTAAGCAAGTAGGTATGAAATTACAACATTTTAAAATAAATGAAAACCATTACTTAAGTTGCGTGTAAATATCTCCTCGTAAAATGTATAGGTACCTACTAAAAATATACAACATACAAATAAATATTTTGTATAGACAAAAAATATTTAATACTTTTACCTCACATCAAATTAAATTATCTATTCACGCATTTTAATTATTCATCTCAATATCCTTAACACATAAAATATAACGTAACAATACTAAATGAGTCCCGGATTAGAGCGATGCGTTTGGTATGCGTTCATCCTAAGGGTGTTTATTAGCGGGATTAAATTCTTTCGGAGGCGCGGAGCCGCGGACCGCTCCGCGCTCCGCCGGCCGCCTGTTTGTGTCGCCTATACCTGCCACCTTTGCCCTAACGTCATTGTTTCTAATATCATTAAATTATAAAACAATTTATAGTAAAAACGTATAGGTACCATTCGTATATAACATGTTGGTCGCCGACAGACATACTTTATACATAATATAAAATTATTATTAATATTTGAATTTATATTTAAATGAAATTATGTTAATTATAATTATACGCACATTAAGTAAAGTTTATTTTATAATTCTATTTATTTAATCGTTTAGATTTGTATATTGGTTTTAGATCCTAATTTTAGTAATATATTTTTTCTGCGTTTATCATGGCCACCCATAGTTTTTGATTGAAACTTCGATTATGTAATTTTTTCAAAGTTTTTGATTTTATTATTTCGAGCAGTGTTCAAACTAGATAAACCTTTAAAAAAGTTAAAGATAAAAAATGCATTTATTTTGAAGACCTACCTATTTTAAAAAAATCTGTCTTCACTAAAACATAGGTATTATTATAGAGAGGTAATATTTGTGTTTATTATTGGTAGGTAATCCTACCAAACTACTAATGCTGTTGTTGTATTTTTACTGTCACATATTATTATGCTATTTTTTTTTATGAAATCTTAATTATAACCTTTGCACCCAAACTTTTGAATCCCAACCTAAACTGGATCGACCTTTCATTTGTCAATAAAAAATATAATAATAATGTGCTACGTCTTTTAGGGTTCCGTGTCTTGATAATATGATCACATTTTTTTATATTTAAGAATGCTCCAGAAAGTTATGTAAAGTTCCATTCATAAACTTTTCAACAGAACATTTTTCAATCCCTTATTATTTAGGTCTAATTATCAAATATTTTATGTAGGTACTTTTACCATGGATCAGATGAAATCTTAAACGATTATTCGAAGAAAATAATTATAAATTTGAGATCATTATAATTATAGAGTTACGACTTATGATGCATCATTGTCATTAACATCATATTTTCCAATCCAACAATCTTTAATACCTCAAGCATAAACACTAGTATTATAAATAGATATTCAAATGATCTATCCAGCACAATGTGTCAATTATACGTATAGAATTCTAATTTAATATTTATTATTCCACACACAAGTGGAGTTGTGCGGCATTTGCATGAGACGCCGCGGCCGCAAACAGTCCGCGTGAATGGGGACTAATGGCCGCGCGCGCCCCATTGTGCGGCTGTGGCCTAGCCCTGGCCGATATTCGATTAGTTAAGTAAATACCTAATTAACTAAATGAACTAGAAACCTGTGTTGGTACGCAACATTTGAAAGAACGGTATAGATTTACAGGATAAGGATGAGGATGAAGAGAGAAGAAAGTATCTCATGAAAGAATGAAGGGTGTAAAATAGAAAGAACATACCAATAGATTTTGTTTTAATGTAGAGTGGAGCGGAGTTATCTAGAATACCGAGTATATTCAAGGATTCTAAAGTAGAATCCTGAGCGTCACGAGGGATTCAAAGTAACTTATCAAACTTAAAAATGTGTTGGTTGTGAGATGCACACCATACTCGTATATTTTATTACCATCATAAGACAATATTGTTGAGACACTGAAAAGCAACATAGACTATTTTTAAATCTTAAATTACACTCGCGTTAAACCAAGGCAGTTCACTAGCAATATTTATAATGTATGTACATATATACAATTTTATTATAAAGCTAGGTAACAGTGGCTGTGGATGAAACAGTTGTGTGCTGCGGCACAATATCACGTTATCCACCGTTTTGCCGGCTCGCCGGCCAGCCTCGGGCGCGCACAACCGCCCACACGAGTTACGAAACACACCACTAACATTAACACTTCAAATTAAACCTTACATCAACGAAATAAAATCTATTTTTGAATGTCAAAACTGTCGAAGATTTCGGTGCTCCTGTTAGCACGGCTGTTAGACTCGTGTTGTAGGTGTGTTCAATACAGCTGTTATTTACAAAATAGGTGATGTGTTGTAATGTAATGAGTCTGATCGAAATATGATTTCGTTACTAGAAAATGGATTTTGCTTTATTGAGTTTTGTTTGGGTTTTAAATGGAATATTGAGCTGGATTACAAATTAGACTCAGTATTAAATATCGTAAAGACGCATTTATGTTTTTCAGCTTTTTGACCCTCGACCTAAAAGAGGAGTTATACTTATAAGTCGAGGTGGCGGTCTAAGTATTCCACAAAAATGGTTAACAGCAAAGAGCTGCGATTAAAGAAACATACTACATCAAATACATTAATTAAGTTTTGAACTTAAACTTAAGTTTATAATCACGGACTGTAGCCAAGTTGGTGGTGAGTTGTCGCTGTAGCGAAGTTGAGGATAGGTACTGGGTTATATTCCCAGCCGGAACAGGTAGATATTTATGTAGTAGATTATTATCTGACAGAGATTTTGATGTGTTATTTGTGTCGACTATACCACCCACCACACAACAAATCCTGGTGCAGGGGTATGAGGGAGTGAGCGATGAAAATTTTATTCGTGTTTTATATGTTATAGTACAACAGGGTACTGCCTATTAGGGAAACTATAGGTTATAAGCAGTCTCCAAAATGTAATGACACTTATGACCATATTCAATTTGTTTCGTATATTTTATTTACTTATGATCAGAATATATACTAGTTTTAATCGTCATGTTTTTATTATTATTTACCTAAACACATGACAGACAAATAATTTACGTGCAACAAAGCAACGATTCTGCGTATCATGTAATAATATTTTTGCACAGAAATAGTTCTTATGTTTTCATTTCAATGTAGTCGTAGCAGGACTGCTACGAGCGTAGCACGATTGCTACGCCAGACTGTAACGCCCTGTTTCACGTAATAAACGACATAATCTGCCTGAATAAGATACTGATAATAATTTATTAAATAATTACCAAGAGATTCATTATTAATTTATTATGAAGAGATAAGACTTACGCCATTACATTTTGACAATCATTTTATTTGACAATTAATTTTCATGTTCTATCGCTACACAGTTTTTGTTAAAAATTAGTTAATATTATAATATCTCCTTATTGGATTGTAATAAGCGATATCTTCCTACTTCTATAACTTGACATACGGTCACTGATCCTTTTTGCGCCACATCTTACTGAACGATATGAGGATTGCCATTTGTTTCCTAACCTACGTAACGTAAGTTTAATGATGACTTGTTTATCGTATTAGTTGTGAGCAAGGGTTGTGGGAGGGTCATATCATGATTATCTTATCACTCTTCATTTCACTCTTCATTATCCTATATTCCTACAAATTTCTATACGTATATTAAGTTTCCGACTTTGAAGGCAACATGACGAAAATGCCTACGATGGACATGAATATTATATTTTACAATTTATAAATTAATGTATGAGTATAATCTCGCCAGAGAGTAAGTGTAAATATAATCTAAGATGTGCGCACTAACTTAGCAATAGTTTGCTGGATTGTCACCAAAAATATATGTTGTGTGCCTATTTGTATATGTATCACCTTAAACTATTTGTTGGAGTCACCCCTTTCTTCAGTAATGTAATACAGCGCACAAAGCGCGCTGCGTGGAGGAGGAAATAAAACCATCGTATCAATAGCGACGTACAGCGAGGAGATGCCGGTTGTACACGTAGTGACATTCTTAAGATATTGGAAAAATAATTTAATAGGTGAAACAACTAAAAACTTGCTTTTATACTACAAAATCTTCTGTCATTCTTATCTCAATGGGTGTGCAAAATTTCATGTCCCTATTGTTAACCGTTGTGAAGTTCCTTCGTATGGAGCCAATCCTAGCAGCAGGATCAAGTCACGCTAACCGTAAACATGCATGGTCATCGGGACTGGATCAGTATGTAAAATTTCAGCTCAATCGGACACTGGAACAATCTTCACATATAAACATACAATCAAGTCAAGTTAAATTTAAAAAATTTAGTAAAAATAAAATAGATTCCTATATTGCCACGCCACGATGCCGTCTATTGGGATATGAAAAAAATAACGATAACTTGTAAAATATCAACAAATTTAATGTGGTGGGAACAGTACGTGGTCAGCAAGCATTTTGAACTGAGAGAAAAGCACAGAGAAAACCATTTAATGAAGAAAGTGGAAGGTGTTCTAAATAAATTAGAGATGAGTTTATACAGACTATCGACATCTTATATCTTCAGGCTATTGTGTGCTGACTATAATATTGCTATTCCCAGGGATTTTTCCCTGGTCAAAATACCACAGGTTTCTAAGATGGTTGTAATTATTACTTACCAAAGAGGATAAGACTAACTTATTCTTCTTCGCTAAACAGTTCTCTCGGAAAAACACAGTTCTCCAAACACATCCGTCAGTCCCTGTATTTGCAAAACAGCCACTACGGGTAACAGCAAACAACTGTCCATTTGGACCTTTGGGATTATATTTAATGGTATAGACCCGAGCAACTTACAATAGATACCTTACTCTATAGACTCGACGTAATTATAACATTTATGTTCAGGGATTTTTTTTAAACCTACTAGAATAAGTATTATTTTTATTTTTATAATACTATTAGGTGTCTATGTGTTCAAACAGAAATAAATAATAAACATAAATCTATTACGTATTCATTAGAAATATTAACTAAAATTTAAAACGGTATTAAAAAGATTTTTCTTGATAACGTTGCAAATTGCAATCATAGGTATACAATTAAATATAAAGTTCCACAATACCAAAATTTTAGATTATTCTTAAATTTTATCGTCAGACGTGTCCGGTATCTACAAGCCATTCTGCAGCGCGCGAAGTCACAAGAGTGTTTTATTATGGGACGCGGAACGACACTCGCTATTCTATTCGGCCTTATTTGCGATATTTTGTTTGCCGCTCGATTTTATAGTTCTCACTACGACGCTGTGGAAATACAAAAATGTTACATTGTATTGAATGACCATCGTCGGCTATGATCATACAATCAGTAAGCAAGCTATTTATCCGTATAGTTCTCATTTACTTATGACTGTTTTCACTATTTAATCTGTCTGTTATCTCTGGTTAAAATAATAATTAAATAGTTTAGAAAAACTAAAAAACACGCTTAATTTTATCAAATTAGTGTATTGTCATCGGTCGTCAATAAATCTACAAAGTTTGAACGA
>DWKA01001847.1:0-11591 GCA_018249155.1 Panoquina ocola ocola | reverse complement strand
GGTCGCATGTGGATGTCATGTGACCGCTGGTTGGCTGATTTGTATGGCCGTGAATTGGCTGGCTGGAATTAAGAGTTTGTAATAGACCCGCTAGCAGTAGGTACGTTAGCTACGAAACATGGGAATATTATTCGCGGTAAAAATCTAAGAACACAAATCGTTTCACACTGTATCTAATAAATAATTTAACTCAAAACAGAACTTATTTATTTACATAATATAGCGTCTCCTTTTTCTGAAAATAGTCCAAACAATGCGCACTTTATACTAGATGGAGAAACATTAGGCCAAATTGTCCCCAAGACGGCAATACTACGAAAGCGCCAGGAAATTGTATTACCGGCGCGCTAGGAGCAATGGCGATGAGTGCAGCGTTACTGACGTCACGTTGCTATCTTGGCACGAATTGGCATCATTATGCCACAATATAATAAAACTCTGTAATTAAGTTAAAATGCAATACGGACAATAAAATTAATAGTGTTTGTTGCCGCATATAACAATTATGATATCGATGTACCTATATTGTATTCTACATGTAATTGTATAATTATATATGTATTTAAAGGCTTTCAATGACTGACTGACATATCAACGCACAGCCTATACCGCGAATGGTAGAGACCTGAAACTTGGAGGATGTATTCTTTGTATGACGAAGGCATCCGATAGAAATGATTTTCCAAAACGAATACTGGGGTGATAACGGGGGCAAAGTTTTAATCAGACACTGAGATTTCAAATCTAAGTAGATTTTAGAGAATTTGAAGTCAACTTCTGCATAAATATTCATGTAACAGAATTTATGGAATACCTGTTTCGAATTTTATTAAAACTCATCTCAGGAAGAGTAAAAAGGGGTAAATTTTAATGTTAGTGATTTTGATTTAAATATTTTTTTTTATTTTGACACAATGACATGTTGGAAAACTTTTTTTTCCGCAAACGATTATTGGCATAACCGTTAAATCACATTAGGTACTTCATGACCAATAGCATGCGGACGAAATCGGGAGCAACTGCTTGTTAAATAACAAATCGGAAAATCACTACCTTTCCAAGAATTTCGACTTTGGTAATGTTAAGGTGATGTTAATAATATTCTTCATGTTATGTATTAATAGAGCTTGAATCTCAAAAGTTTCTATCAAACCTTAAAAATCTATAATGATAATTCACGTTATTAAATAAATCATAATAATATACTTAAGCAGTAGGTAGGTACTTTAAAAAAACATTTTGTATAACATCTAATTAGGAAAATCGAATTCAAAATTATATCGAGTGTTTGTAACCGTTACCTAATTCAATATTATTATTACTCTAGTTTGTAAACCGTAAGTGCTTATAACTGCGGCTAAAATCATAGAGTTAAATTGCCCAGATAGTATCCGTTTCGCGGCGTAACACATATTGGTGCTACTCGTAAGTGCAAGTTTCCTTTGTGGCGGGGACTTAATACATACACTGTGTTCCCAAGCGGTTGCTAGTAGAGTAACAATAACATATAAGCAATTATTTACTTGAGTTTAAAATATAACTGTTTACTACGGCTTCAACATGGATTCCACGGCTGTTTTCTATGTGCCGCGATCATTAGTTTGCAATTTCTATTTAGTTTTTTGTTGTTTTTTATGAAATAAGAATAGCAAAGGAGCTGACAGTAACATCTGTGAAAAACTCGAATTAGACAGTAAGAGGGACTGTATAAGTCCTTCTATTTAGTACAAGATAAGTAAAAAGAGGTACTCCATATTATGTTAGTCTGACTATGGCAAATACTAAATTGATGTAAATTTCAAAAGCCATAACCAATTTTTTACTTACATCACTCAGAAAATTTTATGTGTTTTGCAAAATTGTGAACTTGAGCCCAAAAAGTCGATAAGTAGAAGGCATTCCTTTTCTATTTTTGTTCGTCTCGACTGTTCCCGGTGCACAGTGCACTCAAATATTCGGAGTCGTGACTTCCCTCCACTTATGACTTATTTCCAATACTTTCGGAATTGAAATGTTCCAATGCTAGAAAATTGTATTCCCATTTTTTAGTTCGAAATTTTGTGGTTTTTTATTCGTCTGAGTTTCAGTATAGATAGCAAGATGCGACTGGATAAAGAAAATAAAACCCACGACGTTGTCCTCATAGCTCAAGTAGAACTTCGTTTGTTAAATCGGTCACAGGCAGGTCATCGGTAACTGTAGGTAGGTAGGTATGTTAATTAATTCACATACGTAGGTGATTTGACTATTTCGTAGGTGCAGACTAGACTTTTCTGGGGCAGTAAGTACTGTTTGGTCTTGTTTGTGTTGTTTGACATGTCTCATTTTGTGTACCGCTCTACCCGCATCACAGAATACTAATGCTAACTTGCAAATGTCTAAGGACATTAAAACTTAGATAATATCGTACAAATTTGTGTTTGTCCACGTAGTTATCACGTATGGTCGTGGCTGGTCTGTATACGACCTAAGGGATGCCTTCCAGGAAAGTTTGCGTCAAGTAGTAAGGCACGGTACAAATGGAAGAGTTTCTGCAACGTCGCAATTACACGCTACAACAATCGCATGACAACTTCCTCTGTGTAATTCGAGCGGTATAAACGTTAGCGTACACGAGAAAGACTAAACGAAGCAACTCCCGCTAACTTCCCTTTAAAGCTTGGTTTTATTAGCTCTATTTTAGTTTTTGTTTTCTTTCACATTTCCCTCACAGCAACCGTTAAATGCGAATATTATGCCAGATGGTATAAGCTCCATTCCTCGTGTTTTTACGAAGTATGTTGGATAAAGCATTTCTAATCATATTTCTTTCTCCTGTTTGGGAAGGCTACGTACTTTATTTTAGACGTATTATTTTTTATGTAGGTATTAATTAAGAGTCGTTATTTCATAAGAATTAATTAAAAATAGTGATTCGTAACAAGATTCATATTATGTGTATCATAATATCTTACCTACACGGTAAGAATATTGTGTAGTTATTACCAAAATAAGATAAGTAGTTACCTCTTTATTTGCCTCCTAGCTAAGCTGTGGAATATTTTTGCAGATTAATATCTGCAAATTATGTAATCATAACCAATATTAAAGTATCTAATAAATGAAACCCCTAATGGTACGAATTTCAAGTATGAAAAATTAATTTACGAAATTATACTCGTAATTAAATTGAATTCATTTTGACGGCAGCCAAGGAATAAAAGAGCAATACTTGTCCACGAATTATTAAACTGTAACGTAATAATATCTATTGTACATTTTATGTTATTTATCAACAGTAAAGGCTTCTGAATTTAAATCAAATTTTTAGCGAGGTCTATAATTAAAAGTTACCCATCCAAGGTTCTAAGGCGCCAAATTGCGTCTTTTAACGTCGTCACAAAATTTAAACGCCTTTCAGAAGACAGACATAAAGTGAAAATCAAATTAGTTGGGTTATTAAACGCTTTGATTTAGCTATAAAAGTTTTGAAAGGTTTATGTTCGGCCCGTGATGTCGAAGTAGAAAGCACAAAAGTTTAGTGGCTTACATTTTTTTTGTTATGCAAATTGAAGATAAATCTCTTATTTTATTCATTACAAACTGCCTGCCCTTGTTTCGCTTCGAGAGAATAATAGTATGTACATTATTACATCTCTTTACTCGTATAAAGTTTAGGTATTTTTGGTTAAAAGTTCCTTCTCTGTTTTGTACTGTTTGTAGAACAAAATATAAAAATTCCGTGAATTTTTATCGTAAAAGATATGTTGGGGAAGTTATATTTTTAAATCCACTTTGATATCAATCACAGATCGCCTTTGAACGGCGATTGAAAAGCTAAAATTGTATGCATCCTTTTGATTTTTTTTTATCAAATATCGAAAAACTGGGAAACACGTATTCGACGAATGCAAGCAAGGAATATTTGTTTGAAATTTAGAGCCAATCGGTTGATTGTATAAAAAAATCACACAAACTTCCAGGGGAACCGCAATATTCTCCGGAATAAAAAGTATGTTGTGCGCAGGATGTTAAAGTAAAATTTTATTATACCAAGGTTATACCAATCAAATCGATAATTTTTGTGCATCACACAATTTATGAACATATAAACAGAGATAACATAATTATAATCCACATTTTTGGGTTCGGTAGATCTACATTTTTATTGCATGTAGGTACTTATAGAGACGTGGTAAGTTTGGTACGAACTGAGTAAAGCTAACTAATATCAGGACTAACTTTACGGAACTAAACTATGAAGTTATTGGATTGTTGATCGTTGTAGAACTATTACATACATTAAACTTGCACTAATTTCGTTGTTAGAGCAATTATCGTATCACCGTGTATAAAGTCAAAGTCAATGTTGATTAATATACGTAAAAATCATTTACAAAACACATCAGAAGCATAGATGAAACATGTTAAATGAAGTAAATATAATGTAGAATTGGCACGCGAGCTTATTGCCGAGTAAAGGGGGGGGAGCACAAATAATTTTGAGCTTTGATGACACTATGTCAAAGACGGCGGGGTGACATGTGTCGTCAGGAATCTCGGCAATGAACTCGCGCGCGAACTATAGGTGGCTTACCTGAAGCTAGATAGTCATAGGGTCTGGTATAGGTGTCGTCGTAGTCGTAAAACGTAGCCTCGGTCCACGCCAGAAGGTAGGTTGTTACCAATATCGTCCACCACACCGCCATAGTTTCTTCGTATTATTTATTTATTCACTGGTTTTAAATGTCACACTACATTCGTGTCGTATTAACGCTCATCAGCAGTATTACTCAAGTACTGTGGTTAAAAATATTACACTGAGGTTTGTGGCTAATAATTCAGCTTACGATGTTATGACTAATGCCCATTACATTGACTGCTGGCTTCGTATTGATATTGCTAATTTGAAGTAGCTGTGGTATGCAAAACTATCTAGGTACATATTCTTGCAAATTTAAAATAATTACTTACCAAAGAAATATCTAGTAGTTAATTAATACGACTCTTTTTTTTTCCTTAAAGTTTAAATTAACTTCAAATGCCTTGTTTTGCTTCTATGAAGTTTAAGAAGACTGTTCGCGTTTAATCAAAATGTTTTAAAATAATAGCATTAGCCTCTTATCATCTCGTTACATTAATTAATCATCTGTGCATTAAAATTACAAAACACGAGGAAAATGGATTTTCTATAATTTTTCTTTCCATTGAGAGTTACCTAAATAAAGGAAATTGGGTTGTTTGCGAAAAATATTATTTCTTTTGAAGTTCTTTTATGGAATGTAAGTTAATATAGGTATCTATCTATTGATCCATCTGGAAGTATTTTAAATGATTTTAATTCTGAAAGTCGATCAAAAAATAAATTGTTTCCAGTTTTTTACCCTTAACGTAATCATTTAATCTTAAAAACATAATGTTCGATGGAAACTTTAAAAACCTGCTATCCTAAATCCCAATTATAACGTGAAGGTACGTTGAAGCCAACAGTTACTGTCCATTTGAGATATAAAGCTTCGTTGTACAGTCAGAGCTTCGGAGACTATGGTTGCAATATTTTGTTCCTGTTCCCTGACATTCGTTTGTGTGGAAAAATCCACGTCATTGTTTGATATCTGTCCAGTGTAGGTCGCATGTAGCAATATAGGAACGTTGCTGTTTTCATTGCAAAAAGGTAGAGCATTCTATTCGTTATCCGTATTAGAATGTAGAGACTTTAATACACGTTGGTTTTATTGTATTATTTAAAGAAAATTATTTTATCGTTTTATTAGTTTAAGTTTTATTTTAGCGGATTTTCAAATGTTTTGTTTAATTGTCATTATCTATATCTTATTCCCACAACTTTGACTCTAACCATAACCAGTTGCTGTAATCCGATTTCCGGTTTTAAAACACCAAATCTAACTTTTAAACTAATTACAATAATTGCGTACAGATTAACATAGCTGAAGGGACCGTACCCTAAGCTACAGAGTTGAAATCGCTGAGAAAATTCATCCGTAACAGGCTGGTGGTTATGTAAAGTATGGATCAAGATTAATTAATTATACTACTTTCGGCGGCAAAACCAAAGCAAAGGCCCTTACAAAAGTTGGCAGATTAATGGACGATATTATATTAAACGTAAATATAATATACGTTTGTGGGGCGGTCAGTTTTTAGTTGAGTAATAAATGGTCATCGGATGAGTTCGTAGCGTTTATCACACATATCATTTAACAAATGTCATGTTAATGCTTATACCTAACGTTTTGAAGAAAATCGATCGGGTCAGTACGATATAGTTACATTATATATATATTGTAATCGATTTAATAAGTACCTAAACGAAAGTACATTAAAATTTGTAGATTGAACTTCTTTCATGATTTTTAGTGAAAAATTCTCTACCTGCCTGCCGGAAACATCGTAAGTGCCCATTTTTACCTCAATCTTTCTTAACCGCTTTATGCGTGTTGTCAATGCCTAACGATGGTGAACGTTTCTTTATGTGGGTAGCTAGAGATTGTAGAGATTTTAATAAAGCTTCCGTGGCACCTTTCTATTTCACAATTCTAACGTTAGAATTTTTCAGTATCGCTTTACAATACGTGGTAGTCTATCGTGTAACAGCACAAAGCTCCAATCAATTTGCAATCGCTTCAATCACTAACGGACTCGCAAAGAGGTAATCAGCGTAGACTAAATAATGTAAATTTATTCGGACGGCAAAATGTTGCGATTGATTGGGATCCAGTAATCCCTGACTGTTTACATTTCAGAATTGTGAAACATGATTTTAATTATAATAATGGATTAGCTCCTTGTACGTGTAAATAACATAACAATTATTTAATTCATATATTATTATTAAGGCAATATGATTGAATATTATTGGGCTATGCTTGAGTATTTATTTGCTATTCTTGCATTTAAAGTGGATCGATTGTTTATATTCATGTAGGTACTTATAACAACTGTGTTCTTAAGCTTATTTAGTACGAATTTTATGCAGGTTGTGAAAGGGTCTGAGTAGACATCCAATTCAAACTCATGATACTGTTTGCAAAGTGAATTATCCCGGTTTTGATTACCGGCTGAGTCAAACGAATATTTTACCCGAGCTCTTAGAACTTAGATAATAATAATTAATAAACGATATATAATTAATTCAATAAACAGTATTAATCTTTTACCGGTATACATTTTATTAAAGAAAATATCAAAGCATTATAACAACTATTCTATCGAACTGAAATAAAGTCTCTGAGAAAATGTTTAAAGGTAAAAATCATATTCATTGGCTTGTTCAAGATCTGTCTATTGGACAACTTTTTTGTCACATATAGTATAATGAAAATTCAGATCATACCCTGGTTTTATACGTCGTCGTAATCTTGAAAGAGAGTTTATTCGAACGAAAATCCGCAATCTCTGACCTTTTCGGCATTCACGTTACTTCGCCGTGCAAAATTATATTCAAGGTTTAAACCGAGAAGGTCGAAGAAATTCTATGGCATTGATAAACTTATCTACAGTTGTCGGTAAGTAGTATTGAAAAAATATTTCATAAATCGATAGTGTAATTTCGCAATATCAACTTGCTATAATAATAATAGTACTTTTTTACTTTACTTTATTTTGTACAATATCAAACGCCTGAACTCCAAAGGCAGCTTGTGTTAAAATACTAACAACAAGCATTAACAAGTAATTGACACGAAGCATCGTCTAAACGATCCATTTATTTTTACGAATGGGCGCATAAAGATACATTTCTCACGTTTCGTTCAAGGAAAACGGCACGAGGGGAATAAAACGATAATTTATAGGGGTTTACCTAAAAGAAAAACCTTGCAGTAGCACATTATATGTTTAAAAAAGCTTTTACTTAGAACTCTGAAGAGGTAAATCGAGAGATAGTGTAAGTGAGTTCCCTTAGGTCACGAAAAAAAATATTTATCTCAAGTAAAATGTTGACTCAACTTTAACTTTCAATTATTTTTTTCAAGAATATTCCTATTTTTGTTGAAGTACAACATAAAGAGATGTTTTCAAACCGAATCAAATAAATAATAGTATGAGAGGATTAGAGTTATTGTTGAGTTAGTGTAGTTTCTAGTAACGCGTGGGCGACATCGTTAATACAATGTTTTTTTGATAAATGTGATACTTATTATGGTGTTATTTTAAAAACCCCAACATTTGAAACATTATGCTAAATATTAAAACATCATTACCTTGTTACTGGAAATAATTTATTATTTTTCTTGTACGATATTCGTTATTAGAAATTGGCTCATCTGCTATCTGAGAAAGTAAAACAATGCAGACACTGATCTATTACTAATGAGTTTCCTAAACACGTAATCAATCTACATTTTTTTCCAATTCCTTGTATTATATTCTCGAAGCTAACGCTGGATACAGCTTGGTAAAAGATTAGTTATAGTAATGATATTATTAACAACTTATGACATTTTACAGCAAATTAAATACTAGTGTTTATTTGCAATGTATCATGGTATATTATCAAACAATCTTTGCCATAGTTAAATAACAGAACGGTAGATATGAATTTGTTGTAATAGACTAGAGTGACTAGACCATAGACCAATCCAAAATCACAAAAGAAAGTGTTTTAAGTAAAGCGTTTCTAAAAGCTCATAAAAAAGGATTAAATCGGTATGAAAGAACGATATCTTAATTTTGAATTAATCGGTATTGAGTTCTGAAGAGTTAAGCTGAATAACTTGTTTTCCAAAGTAGGTCTTTCGGTGGGCGTCAAATGAGAGAAGTTTCCCATTGAGATCGGTGTTAGCGGAACGGATTGTTGATCAAATGTGGCCAGAAGGGGCACTTTCATGTAATGTAATAATAAATTAGACCATATTATTATCTATTGTGAGAGTATTGGGATTGGAATTACTACAATATGTTAAATATAAAAATACATTTATGAAAAACTTAACACAATCGTTTAAAAGGTATAATTTAAAAGAAAAGTGGTTACTGTAAGTTATCATTGGAAGAATATTTTTTTGGAACTTTGACGAGAAATCTTTATATTCAGTTATACACTGTTTTTATGGAGCTTGAATTATTTGCGCAGAGCACGCCGTGGTCGCAAATTAAGTAACTCTAGCTAAATTAAACATGATAATAATATCTATGTTATCTAAAATATATCTTTCAGACGATGAAAGATTTTTCCAGGTAGGTGCCGCGATTGTAAGAGGTTAATTATTTCCCGCGCGCCGCGTGAACACGCACACAAAATTCGCCTTTCTATAATATTAGAAGATTGTACGAATGAATACGCAGAAATGGGTAATTTTAATACTCATAATAATTAAATTATTTGTATGTAAACAATTTCCAAGTTCATTAATTTCTTGTGGTTATACCAAAT
Organism: Panoquina ocola ocola; assembly: GCA_018249155.1. Taxonomy (NCBI): domain Eukaryota; kingdom Metazoa; phylum Arthropoda; class Insecta; order Lepidoptera; family Hesperiidae; genus Panoquina; species Panoquina ocola. Next base: position 2,218 of record DWKA01001847.1, on the reverse strand, counting down.
TTTGTTAAGCTTCGTCATTCTCATTTGTAATTTCTCGAGTAAATTGCTTTTTATAATGTTTTATTAGGGAAGTCGGTACTTGAAGATTGGCAAAAAATTATGGCTTATTTTAGGTTTCACTAGTTTGAATTTTAACATAGCACAATATTTGTAAAGAAGATTTTTTATTTGCTTTGTTGTACTAGGTACGTTGTGTAAGTTTCCTAAAAACTCTTTAAAAGCCTTAGGTAAGTACTGATTACCCATTCCATCAATCTTTAGGGCTCATTTATTGTACTCTACATCTATCCTCGAATTTAATCCCCTCTACAGTCTAATGGCAACATTTTCATAACTTTGAAACTCCTAAATGTACTTTATTGTCACACCTGGATAGGCAAGAGTTGGACAACTAACTCGAGCGGTTGCATTTTCCTTTTGGGATGGCAATATAGGCGGTTTTGTAAATGTACATAAGCAGTAACGGCTACTCGATTTAAACCCGACCCGGTGAGAGAGAATAAGCTGGTGCTTAAGTCATTACGACATCACTAATGTTCTGCGCTGTAGCTTATTTGTCGTCCATGATAAGTTACCTCGAGTAACCTCCAGTTACACTGTATATAGCTGTTAACGTTAGTTACAAATGAGATATCCTATCATATGAATAATTCTGGTGGCTGGTGTAATTCTTAAGTCGATACAAACTACTTACATTTGCATTTACTTGATAAAATAAATATTGAAATGCGTTTTCGAATAATATACCTATATTTTACATTTTTAGTAAATAGACACTCAATAACAATATCTATCTTTTAATATTAATGTGTTATGTGCGGAGTAGGTACATGTGTATGTGTAGATACAATTATGTTTACAAATTAAACTGAAGGGTAATAAGTTACATATTTTCACTGCAAAACTAAGGCTTACCAGTGTTTACTCATTAAAATAAATCTTGTACAAGATATTGGATTTCTTACAACAATCTGTTCGGTAACGTTATTAGGATAGAAAAAGTTCTAATTCAGGCATGACTTGGTTGTAACCTCAATGTTGAAACTTTTTCTGTCTATTATTTAGTTGATAGAACATCTATCTTAGCTAAAGAGATGGAAGGAAGATTGGGTAGAAAGAAATAGGTAGATACTTTTATAAGGTTCCAAAACAACACTCAGGCATTAAAAAACCAGACGAATCCGTACAGTTGACGATATTTTTATTCAAAATATGTAAAAAATGTATGTTTTTTGTTTATTTCATTGATAATTTCCAGTTTGGTAAGTAAAAAAAATATTTAAACAATGTTTTTGCCTATTGGTCATCGTTTCAAGAAAAATAATTCAGGCGAAAAACTTTAAGAATGGGGTCTCAGTTTTCTTCACCTTGTTTTTATAAGAAAGTGCTCCGTTCTTCAAAAACAAGATAGCAAAGCTTATTTTGGTAAACTTTTTTAGCCTTTAACATTGTGTTTTTTAACTGGCGGCGAGTAAATAAGCTAAAAACAGATCCTGTTTTTTACGACTGTAATATAAAACCAAGGAAATACTTTCCATGTCCACAAATTGTATCACAGATACTACATTACCAACTTATACTTAGATATTTGATTAAATTTGATAAAAAAATTCTGGTGCAAAAATTTTAATGTTTCGCGTTTTAACTGACGCTCACTAAAACAAACTTAGTAATAAAGAGCTATTTATTTAGGTTTAGGCACTTACTTATCACAACAATATACTTCAGAACTTCTAAGTTAAATAATTACTCGGTAATCAAGATTAAATTGAATCTTACGTAAACTAAAAGTTAAGCTTGAATTCTAAAATAGCATTACAACTTAATTTATAGAAGCAACTTTTTACCTGTTATATAAAATATAATTTTTATAATAACATTAGGTACAATATATATCAACTGAACAGTAAAAACCATTCAACTAAAGAACTATCGAGCAATTTGGAAATAGACAGTTGAAGTTAATAAGGAGCCAAAGTTGGCTCCACTATATATGCCAAACTTTTGCATCGTAAATCTTCTTACTTGGCATTGGTTTTTAGTATGAATGTTTTAATGGTATTTGATCTTTTCTTAAATATAAGTGTTGATTAAATTATAAAAGCTCTTAATTACATACACGTGATGGTTTATATGTTTATTACACAGATCACCCCCAATAGATACCGCATTGAAGGCGACATGTTTTCATCGCACATATGTGCGTTGGCACTTACAA
>DWKA01001846.1:0-11591 GCA_018249155.1 Panoquina ocola ocola | reverse complement strand
CGCACGCAACGGATTTTCGAATTCTTTGTATAGAAACTCATATAAGTGCGTCCACCTATCCGCATTGCCGACAGGTTCATATTTAACATATGAATTTTAAGAATGCAAAATTGTTCATCTAAATCATATTAAAATAATTATAACTGCTCAATAGCTTATTTTGTTAGTTCAGACAAGGTGATATAACTAATAATAATTATAATACTTTGTTAAAAATAATATAATTATATTATTAATGATTGGCATATCTGATGCTACAATCTACATTATCAACTTAACGCTGAAATCAACATAATGCCGGATAATATCCTTGTTTTGCCCATGATTGATTATGCAAATATTTGTTACGCAGATTTAAACGAAGAATTTAAATATTGACTAGAACGCCGCATGGTACGTATATTTTAACAGTAAAATTTCGATGCGAGGTTTTTGAACGAAATATACTTGGTAGAATAATAAAGCGTCGAATAAAAATGTTCTAAAATATATTACATAGTCCCGCCTGGGTGCGCCTTTGTAGTCTAATTTAAAATAAGTATAATATAATTATTAAAAAAATAAGTAGTGTTAGTTCTCTAAAAAGTCACTGTGCAGTTTAGCATATAGGTGTTCCCTCGTCTAGCTAGACCTGAATATAGTACCAGATATGGTTAAAACTACAAAAGATAAAAAAAGTTATCTTAGCAGAATAAAAATGAACTGTTCTTTATAAGGTGTCTAAAATCACCAAAATAAAGAATAGTTAATAAAACATAATTATATTTGTAACAACATGACATTTATTTTTAAAATGTAACAATAATCATATTTACATTTATTTATAATTTAAGTTAATTACAAACTATATTTCTCTTAGTTTCATTATTCTATAGTTTGGAAAAAAATAGTAACGATTCATTACAAATAAGTACTTTATACGACTGAATTAACGAAATGACAGGTACAATAACTCCAATTATTTTTTTAATTTGTGGAATATTAAATTTGTCTCTATACTGAAAAGCTTTGGCTTACTTATTCATAATTAAATATTCTTCTCCTATGACAGATAGTAATCCCCGCTTTCGTTGAGCCAAAGTTATATCCCTGCATACCATAAATATAAATAAAATACTTTAAATTCCAAACTAAAAAATTGTTGAATGTTGCAACTACAAATTTAAATTTATAATGGCGGCGTCTCCACGCAAAATTACAAATCCTCTGCCACCTCAACCCATCCCATTTGATGGGTGCATTGCAGGAAAAACGGAAGGTATGAGTAAATTAAGCCGAAAATCCACTACAGAATAGACGTGTAAGACAATTGTGCGGTGCGTAGGAAAATAACATAGATACCTCATTTTTAATCGTATGTAACTGTCTTGTACAACGGATTGCTGTTTTCTTTACGAACTGTCTAATATGTCCTCGCACATTTCCAATGGATATTCATTCTTAAAAGCTTTATCATAAACCTATATTTTTGGTAACCTATATTTTGACAAGCTTCCTTCTTCAGAATCATATAAAACTAAGTAGGTAGGTATACATCACGATCATTGCAGTGATGTGTGCTTGGCGATATCAAATACGGTAGTATTAACAAACGAATAATAAAAATATATAAATACCACTAATAAACATCTACAACTTATCCTAAGAAGGCCAAATGTTATAATTGGTTATTTGAATGTCCATATTGTTTGATGTAGTGGAAATCGATCTTCTTCGTTTTGACGATATGTCGATAGTTCAATGCTGACAATTTTGGGGTTCGAGTTTTCTCTGGACTATCGAAGTCCACTTGAAATAGACCAAACTTTGATCTGAAAAAAATGAATAGCTTTTAAAAATACATTCAAAACAGTTGAACCTTGTTTGAACCTGTTTAATATTACATACATAATTTGAACTGCCCATCTCTACTCGTCGACAAGATTAGTATCGGCTAAGTAAGAGTAGAATTCGGAATTTTCATCAGTGATTTTAGAGTACTACAATCCCGTCTACAGTTTGTCACAGGTGTCCAAGGGCAGCAGGGGCAGTGACATTCGAAACTCGTTTGCTATCTTTATCTCTAGTTTATCTAAAACGTTTAGTTAGAGAAGAATAGAAGATGAATAGTAATTAAGTTCCACCATGTGTTATGAATTCGTTTTAATTTACTGTAGGTATGCGTTTCCGAACACTGTGAGATCTTTTTCTTTTGAGTAGATACCTACGTAGGTGAGTAAATTTTCTCAAATGTGGTTAGGAGGCAAAAATCCCAATCATTCGAAATTTTTAGTTCAACAAAAGGCTTGTGACAAAAATAAATTTGTTTCAGAGTGCAATTCTGTCATTATTTTATTAATTAAAGAATATAATGTTACTTTGAGCCATATTCTTGTATTCGTGTGTTCTATTCACCAGTAACTCAAGAAATTTTGTTCGCTTTATTTCTTTATTATAGAACTAAACGAATACAGGTAGAGGTACGAGTAAAGAGTTAGGTAATTAAAATTGTTTTATATCCAACATAATTGTAGTAATTACTGTAAACCGCAAATGACATCACTCTAATCGATCACGTTGTACACAATTACGATAATTCTGATACATACAATTATGATAATTCATAAATTATTGTAAGATTAATTCGCCAATATGACACGACCAGAGCGCATGAACAACAAAAGAGTTGATTGGCAAATAGATTATTGCTATGAGAATACATACAATATGTATACCAGAGCACAAAAATCTTTCATGTCAAATATGTGTATCTAAATAGAGATATTTCAAAAAAATAATACAAATTTTAACAAACACAAAAAATATATTTAAATATAACTAACATCATAGATTCAAAGAATTTAAGTTCGTAGTAACAGGAATCTCCATTTTAACTAAGATCTGTCTTTAAACATCTAACGAGGAAGGACCATTTATACCACAGAAAATTTTGTGGAAAAATACAGTTAATATAGGTGTAATACGCGCTTGGCTCGTTTTGTGGATTATGAGCTTAACTTTCTCACTCTTGACGGGGACCGAAAGAATGATAATAATGATGAGGGAGACCACAGACATTACTTATTCTTATTACTTATTGCAAATTGGAAATTAAATTTTATTAAAATTACCTAAATAGCAGCTCATTAATTACTAATTATACGTTTTGTCAAACTTACTAAATTAGATAAGTAATAAGTAAAGGAAATATTAAATAGTAAAGTAATTTCAATAAATCTTCTATCTGTATCGGATGCCCACAACGTCATAAAAAGAACATATGTTTTTTGATTGACATAATTATGTGTAACTTTAAAGCTGTCATTCCGTGAGATTTTTTCCTAGTAGCTTTATGCAATAAAATGCAACTTACGTGTATCCTTCCTTCCATTCGAAATCATCCATCAATGTCCATGCGAAATACCCTTGTATATTGCAGCCGTCCTGGTGAATGGCTAGTAGCACTTGGTATAAGTATTTGTTGTAGTACGAAACCCGTTCATAGTCGTTTATGCCACCCCAATCGCACATTCCATTCTCGGTTATTATTATAGGCACCCTAGTGCCGTATTGCTTTGTGATCCAATTGAGAATTTTTCGGAAACCAGGTGGATATACCTGAAAAATAAGATCATCGTATTAAAAAACTAAAAGTATGATTTTTAAAGCTTCACATACAACAACATAACACAAAAAACTCGCTCGTTAGTGAAACACACTGCTTAGATAATAAATAACAAATCACGTGTCTATTAGGAATCAAAGTCAAAGTCAAATCAATTTTATTCGAATTAGGTTTTGATAAACACTTTTCGAAAGTCAACTACGCTATCGCTTCGGCTATGGTGTCGGATGGGTATAATAATATGATTTTAAATTAATATTTACTTTTTCTATATTTTATAACCGAAAAATAAGTAAACGAACTTCTGGTGGTACCTAAGTGGCCATAATTGTCGGCAAAAAAGAAAAGCGAAGAAAGAAATAACTGGCTATCTGTCCTTAGCCGGGTCATGACGAGTCGTTTGACAGCTGGCTTAAGCAAAAGAGTGGTAGCCATCTGGATAAGTCTATCTAGACTTAATGGAAAGATAATAAAACTAGTAGATGATAATTTTGACTTCTTAATGATAAATAATCTCTTATAAGAATTTAACGAAAGAAATATAAATTTGGATGGATGTAAGGCACCAATAGTTTGCTCTCAATATCATATGGAAAGTTTCGTATATTTTGATTGATCCGAGGCCATCTTGTACCTGAAAGACCTGTCAGATTCTAAATTGCTTTTATGCGAATTTATTTCTTTTATTGCCGAGTAAATGCGGTAATTGAACGTATTCACGATGAATGAATATTTTTGTTAGTCATAAAAGGGTCGCACCAAAGACACGTTTATGACGCATGAGCCCCTAGGCTCTTTAGATCGATCTAGTTCGCCGTAAAATAACGTCTAAGCTAATGCAAAAAAGTAGGTATATAAGAGCGTACTAGCGTATCAAATTAACTTATACGTGCCCTAAATACAAACAATATCCAACCCCACTAATTGACTCACGGACCTCAAGTTCTGTTCTATAACTAAGTAGATGTTATTATTTATTTAAATCTTTGTTAATGGTTACTTTCCTGAGAAACATTTTTCTAAAAGTGTTAGTAATGTTACTAATGGGAATGGGAGCCAACGGGAATAACCCATTACGATAAGGTGTTGTTAAAGTTATAGACCGATGGAAAATAGTATAAGTGATATTTATTTTCTCCAAGAAATAAGTATACACAATGTAAATGAGAAAACTTGACAATATTCCACATTTTGTTGTGTTAGCATGCAATTATAACTTAGAAACATCGCAATAAAATTTTACAGAAAGTTAATAAAAAGTTGAGTTTTGTGATTTGTATTTCGGCTGTTATTTTTCTTCAAGTTTTATTTTCCATTGCATTATAGGTAGGTAGGTACCATTACCAATATTGGTGACTCCAATATTAACAAAAAAAACGGAAACATATTTTTGCAGAAGGTTCGTTATCAACAAAGATATTTAATATTATCAGGTTAAAATTTTTAAATACATCTAGATACTAAATTATATTTCTTGCTTTTAAAGTATTTTTTATTAATGTTTGTAGCTGAAACAAACAAGACAAATACCATACAATCCGCGAAAATAATAACTCCGAATAGCGGACATTATTTACCATTTTATATTTAATTTTCTTTGTACTCCAACACATTTCTAGATAAAACCTATTAGCACAACCCAATAACGCTGTTTCTTAAGCCTCAGAAGAAATATTTTGTATAATTGATAAATATAAATTTCGTCTATTTCTCAAGACTTAACATTTTCATATCGTTGAAACCACACTACTAATAGAATTTTGTACGCTTCAGACAAACTTTTATTACACTTAAACAATGAAGCTGTATACATATTTACAATAGGTAATATTATTTTAATTGAACTTAGTCCACTTCGTATTTTGCAAATCAAATGTGGTCGATTAAGCATTATTTTTGTTGTGAATCAATTACGATCGGAATTTTAGTAGACATTAAGTGTATAATATACAATATATGAATATGTTGAAAGGAAGCTGATTTCATCATTACAATATCAGTAAAATTATTATTTTGTTAAGAGCATAAATCTTTATTTTTAGATAATTTAATTTTCTACTTGTTACGGAATAGAATCAAAAACCATAAATCAAATGAATCGTTTTTCACGAGAAAACCGTATTGGATCACGCTTAACGAGAGAAAATGAATGATCCAAGTCAGATATATCTCAGAAAATGTAGGTTATATGAATAAAAACAACGGTGCAGATGAACTTGTGTATTATAAAATGAATTGCTTTTTGACCGAAAGCATGTATCTTGGGCAACTAATAGAACTGGCCTTAGTGATTTTAATGTTGGGTGAAGTCAGTTAGTACACAGGTGAACACAGTTAACTATTGTTTTGTACCTCTCAAATTATGACGGGACCCGAGCACTACAGTGGGATAGTAATGGGTTGTGAGGATATAAGAACCTGAACATTTTCGATTCTCTAAAGTTATTCTAACAACTCGTGCTTGACGAGCACGGTAGCCTAATCCATCATCGACTTTGATAGAAAAGGAAAACTCAGAAGTGGAAACACTTGTAGATTATACAGAAAAAATTGTGACGAAGGTATCGTGTGTGTAAAGAATATTAAATTATTATTATTGCCTGTGGATTATTATTGTAATATGAATAGAGTATGAATAGCTAAATAGGAAACGAATTGCAATAAACAGGTGCCAGTGTATGCAACAAGAAACGTATTTGTATCTAAAGTTGAATAAACGAAACCAAGGTCTTATGTTAATAAAAATCTAGACTGAATTGCGGTCGAAAAAGGTCTCAATGTAGGTCCTTATCTACTGCAAAGTAAAAATAAACCTACGAGTTGGTAATAATAAAGATTATTTTAATCCTATTCACTTATTCTATTAAGGCTACATGACAAATTATCATAGCGGTAGGTAATTAAAATATTTTTTTGGTTCAAAATTTGCTATTGAGTACTACTAATGACGGAACAGGTCACTTGGTACGAAGTAATGACACCTGCACTAGACATGACCGAGGAACTTTATTATATTATGAAAGACATATTATGGGAAACGTAGTAATTGTTGCCATCATGTATCAGCAACATAAAAATCAACCAATTGTCAAAATAAATCAATGTGCAGAAAATAAGAGAGACAAAGATAGAATGAATGTAAATGGTATCGTCTTGCCTTTAAATTTTTATTCTGGTGTTTGGCCTCAGTTAATCAACATTTAGGTACCTATAAATATTGGTTTTAGGGTACAATATTTCGTCATATTAAGAAATATTATTACGTCATTCCTCTATAAGTATAATTATGATATCAAACTTAGTTTTTTCATGAAATATCTATTTATAAACATACCGATAACCAGGATGATCCAGGTATGGGCCAGTTAGGATCTTGTTCCATTTTAACACCAGTGTCGTGATCCATAGATGGAACTGCCCATTCTTTTTCCATTTCAGATGGAGACATCAGAAAAGAGGTGTAATGATTCAAGCCGTAAAAGTCCGAGCTCCCTCTTACCATTTCGATCTGAAACATAATTTATTATAAACCGTTTGAAGTTACTAATAAATCATCTTAAAAGTTAGGAGTTTGAAAACTTTTAAGTGAAATTTAACGGAGTTTAGACAATTACGATGTTTCACACCAATGGGTTCTGTGTAATCATTATTTATTTATTGAAGTGAAACATCTTTAGCGGTGACCGGGAATACGAACTTGACGCCATGATTACGCGATCCTTGTGATAGATGACGTTAGTAGAAGATAAATACAAAATAATTATTTTGAGTTAAAAAACATATTAGAGACAATAAAACACAACTAGTGAGTTTAAATTTTAGAATCCGAACTTTAAGGCATTTCACTTCATACATGCGCACAAGATGATTTTTTAGAACCTAATATTTCTTTACCTACGTTGGCCCTATTATTTCTTGAGCAAAAAAATGTACTCAACTTGCCAAAATGGCTAGTTCTATAGTAAATTATAACTAGCAAACCTTTCTAAACCAGTCGGCAATTAATATCTTACTGGACTGCTTTAAGTCATATAATCAGACAATTTTAGTACCTAAGCACTCAGACCGCAAGCAGTGAGGTCTTTTTGATTGAACAACAACAAACATGGACGAAACTTAGATTTTGCGAAGTTCCTTTTCCACGTTAATAAAAATAGCAACGTATAATCGAACTTCCCTCAATTTTATTTAGTAATGTTTTTATGTAGTTCAATAACAGATATCAAGACGCCCCCATAGAGAAAGTTATTTTGTATGATGTTCCGTTACTAGAAAAATATATAAATTTGATGGTTGGAGTACCTGATGTGACACATCAAGGGCTTGGTCAAACTATTAAAGATATCAAGATGGCCCCACAACGAAAGTTATTCGATATGATGTGCAAAGTTCTCTGGGTAAACTAAAGGCAAACCTATTCTTCCCGAAGCGAAGCAAGTCGAAGGCAGGTTTGCTAATATTAATATATGTTTTGTTTTGTTCTATTTTATGATTGCATTTTCAAGACGGAATTAAACTCAAAATTTAGTCAACTACACAGATTGGCTAAATCCGTTATGTATTTAAGCAATATCTATTAATGTAATTGAAAACATAATTTTGTAGGAAAATATTAACGTTACTAATATATTACTCAGTATTAAGTTTGTCTCAACTACGGATGTTGCGTTGTAACTTAGAACACGACACGACCAACAAAGTAGATCTTTGAGAGGGTTTGTGCAGAAGATAGTAATATCACCGATAGTTCAATCTTGTTCAAGTAAATTCTAAGTAGGTACTCCTTGGAACTTAGGAGGAGAATTTATAACATTTAAGCTTTGATACTTGGAAGTGAAATCCAAAGAGGGATCATTGTTATCGTCTTCGCATAATTAGGTACCCTTCCTTCGACCTACTAAGTGTTACCTCTTTAATGATTCACATTGGACTTACTGGAGTTGGATTTTACTAATTCATCATTCTACATCTAGATCATTATAATTTCGATAGGTCCAATAACATTTTCCATTTTCTTTGGTAAATGTTATGGTAAATGATTAAGATTTTATCTGAATTCATTTAAGATTTTAAGCATATTTGTCTTAAATACGGAGGCATAATTATTCATAATACCAACACGAGTACGACGAAATAATTATACGCTAATCAACTAATATAAATGTCACTACATTAACTTTGCTAAATAAAATATTATAAATAGGTGTTAACAGTAACTGATGTGTTAATAATAATTTATCCGCAATAAATTTTATTTTACTTAATATTATTATGTTTAAAAAATACGCAAGTTACTTACTTCTTCAGGTGTAAATACTGGCAGTCGAGATCTAGTGAAACCTTGTTCAATGCTTTTGTTGTTAACTATTTCACGTACAAGCAGTGGGTAATCCCCTGTTTCACTGTAGACTGGGTGTGCAAAAAGACCAACCTGTACCAAGTATAAATTATTGTTTTTTTCGTTTTACAATACATAAACTGTAATTTACAGTTTTGTAGTCTACAATTTGTGGCGATATTAAAATTATAATGATGAACATCCTAACAAAGTAATCTTTTATATTCAATATCCATTGGATTGGATGATTAAACACGCTCTTAATTTCTTTTTAATATCATTCGCAATTTACCATTAAAATTACCTTCTAAATTACTAATTTAATCAATTACAATTACTCGCGTCTATTTATATCAATCGTTCATTATACTACCTCCATTCCCTAATAGTGGGCTCATAAGGGAATTAAAGGAAATTTGAAGTCGGAGTATATTACAGAGTAAAAAATTGTACATAGGATTTCTATTTTATTCAAGTTCGTTTAGCGAAAAGTTATATCTTTGTTTGTAATATAGGTCTTAAAGTAACGTATTACATTCCATAAAAAAGTTTAAACTTCGTTTTAGATGTATTGTTATAAATGGTAATGTCTTTATTTCTGTTATCTATTTATTTATTTCATCACGAGGAATCTTCATGGATTTCTGCAAAACTTACCCGCATTTGAAGATATCGCTCTGCTGCTTCCCTGTCTTCTGCCTTACTGGGATCTTTTGGTTCTGCCCAGAAAGCATCAAGGGTGAAACCAATTTTTCCTGTAAAGTTTACATTGTTTATTTAAACAATAACCTGAAATTCCTCTATACACGTAACAATTATCTAAAATAAATAGATGTATTTGTTAGATTATTATTTATAAATTTTACTTATCATCACCATAGTTAATTCTAGAAATATTTGTTTTAAATTGCTTTTAAATTAAACATTAATTTATTCATGAACGTTGGAACACATGCCTCGTATGACCATAGGCCAAATTCAGTAATAAAGTTATGTTAAGCCCGACTAGTTTTAAACTTATCCAAAATCCATATTCATAAGCGCTAGATGACGCCTTAAGCGATCATATGTGACTAAATATTAAAGGAGAATAGATATTGAGGGCTAGTTTGAAACTACTGTGCTCACCAGAATACTTTATACTTACTTCACTTATTTATTGAGGAAAACTTACAGCTAATTATAATGTCGAAATGGATACATTTTAATAAACACTAGATTAAATATCATAACTAGTTAATTTGCATAAAAGAAAAAACAGCAATAAGTAATACTCGTATAAATTCGACAAACCTTTCTGATGTGGACGAAACTCTTTATCATACAGGCGGTAGGCCCTGGCATGTGCAAGAATTAAGTAGTGAGCACATAAATAAACACCAAATCCATGTGAATTCAAAGCCGGTACAAACCAATCGCCATCATAGCCCTGTAACGAGACAATAATTTGAAAACCAAACGATCATGGAATTGATTTGAATGTACTCTAAGTTTGGTTTAATCTATTGCTGCAAAATTGTAAATATTGGATACAATTATAGTTTTATTACTATCATTTCTGCAGCCAATATTATCTTCATATTTTGCATCAATTTTGTTAATTATGTTATTTATCATAGTTTTTAGAGGTTACTTCCTGTATCAATAAATTGATAAAAGCACACTCTTTTGGACGATATTGTATCGTAAATAACAAAATTCCTGTTAGGATGAACTATAAAAAGTAGCTTACGTTATAACACTGCTGCTGTGGCTCGTTTATCGTGGTCCAGATCTTTACTATGTCGCCATATAACGTAAAGGCAACTCTTGCGTAATCTTCGAAATAGTCCACCATTTTAGGATTGGCCCATCCTCCCAAATCCATAAGTGGTGTGGGTAAATCCCAGTGGAAGAGCGTAATTACTGGAGTTATGTTTGCCTTTATTAGCTTCTCCAATAACTTTCTGTAGTACCTCACACCTTCCTTGTTAATGTAGTTATCCGTCCCTTTGGGTAGTATCCTGGTAAGTTTATTGATTTTAAACATGATTAAAATAACTGTCTTAATTTGTTTGCAATTGAATTTGAATAGATTTTTATTTTGATTTGAAGCCAACTCCTACTTTTTTTATTACTATGTAATTTTGGGTTCTCTGGAAAGAATTATGTCGTTCTATTCGTTGCTCGTATTTTAAATAAAGATGGTGGGATGGGAGTAACGGCATTAGGACCGATAAACAACATGATAGATTGATTGATTTTCAAGGGATGTTTTTTTGCAAAAAATAAGAAATCCACCTAACATCAATTTGAAATTAAAAATTGTCATTGCATGCTAGTAAAAATATGTCAAAGATTTGTAAATGAATCTTAAGGTTAAACTTTTGTGTTGGCAATAGTATGACACCAAAGTTTAACGCGTGTAATTACGCCTGGTATTTTTATCATCATGTCATTGTGTGAATGAGCGAATATGTATCACGTTTCCGTATGCGTATGACAAGATATTTACGTAAGTTGTGTAAAATCCCCAAGCCCACGCGACAATTAGCAAGTCATTTCCGAATATGATTAATGACGGATAATGAAGGTATAGGTTAGGCCAAGGAACTTGGCCAGGCGGAAAAGAGACAGATAGATGCGCAGAAGTTCGTTTTTTAGGTACCG